>JAFFST010050815.1:61000-73536 GCA_022414735.1 Noturus placidus | reverse complement strand
GTTGAAACCCATGCTTGACATATAGTAAAGGGAGACAGAGAAAAGAGAATAAGCGAATACATATAATAGATACAATATGTACAGAACAGAGCATAAAGATCTGTATTCATTTATATACGGATACAATGAGTGGAGAAAGTGCTTTAATGCATAATAAAGACTTTCTATTCCCCCCCCCCCACAGTGAAATACAAAACCTACACACATTTAAACCTCCATACTTGATAAATACACCCCTCACAGAGAGATGTAAAAAAGTATGTTTAAAAGAACAAGGGCAGGTACTCTGTTCAGAAAGCAAAGGAACTGAGAACATCAGCTCCTATAGCTGAGCTGAATGTAGCTCCAATATCTTGTTGCAAAACAAACATTAACTTCACATTTGTTGGTTTAAATTGTGGGTGTATTCTCTTTCAATTCAAGTTGGGCATTAAGTGTTTTCGCTTTGTCTCAGGGTAGAAGTTGCCTTAGAGAGGTGATGGAAATGGCACAGAGCACCACAAATACTGTGTTAAGAGAAAAAGGAGTTCAAATCACAGGTTCATGCAGATATTTGATGGCAGTGTTTTACACAATTGTGCATGATTCTCAGGCTTCCACTCTTACACATATGTACTATGCCAGTGATGAACAAAAACTCAGGCAGGATGTTCTAAAATTGGACTGGTATGACTGTAATCGTCAGCTAATGTTCACACCCGTTAAATGTTAACATACTAGCCGATTGACTTGGCAAAAAGGTATGTAATGATTAAAAGCAGGAAAAAGGGTTTTAAAATCTCATTAAACTTATATAATACAAAAACAATTTGAAAGGACAGCAAAAAGTCAAAAGTATGTTAGCAAAGACAGAATATAATTTGTCAGGTTCATTGCTGCAGTACCAGGAAAGTGTCTTTGACAGAGGTATCAACATTGCTAACAAGAAGATAAAAACTATAAAGTCTAGGACCTTAACAGAAAAAATCCTAACGCATGTTGGTTGACCAGATGGTTTTACGCTAATACGATAAATGGTAAACAGCACATTCTACTCTACGCTTTTACCAACCAGAGACCATAGAATGCTCGTCTTCTATTATGGTCATGAAACCAGCAGAAAGTCAAACGCAAATGTCGTGAACTTTGACCTGATAAATCAGATGCAAAATTAAAAACATTAACAGGAGCAAATTTGCATTTCACATCCCCTTCAGTTGATTGGCTTTTTTGTGTTGGTCTGCAGGTTGCTTTGTCTGAGAAAGCAGAAAGCATAGATTTCAGGTGCCTCATATTGCTGTAGCAAACAGACTAAATTTGCATTTGCAATTCATGTATCATCCGATCAATTCATATCAGTTTTAAAATTTTATTTCTGTTAAACAAACCCAGACCCTGAATTTTCAGCCCCCTCCTCCCCCTTTTGTCCTACTGACAAAAAGCTCAATATGAAATAGTCATACATAATTTGAAGATGCAAGATACAGTGAAAAATAGAAAAAAAAAACCTCAGAAAACTGGCATTATTGAAGCTGTATACAAATCCATCCATTTTCCATACCACTTAGAATACACAGGGCTGCAGGGAGCCTTGAGCCTACCCTAGGGAACAAAGCAGAGGATACCCATAGCATGGCACAATCGCGCACACACACAACAGACAATTTGGAAATGCCAGTCAGCCTATCACAAATCAGCATTCACGACGCACGTCGTTGGACTGGGAAGGAAACCGGAGTACCCAGTGGAAGCACGGGGAGAACATGTAAACGCCAAACAGGGCAGGGGTGTGAGACAAACGTGCTAACCACTAAGACACCGTGCCCAACCTGCTGTATACAAATGTTATAGTTATAATGTAATTTGATGACAATTACATACCCTGAATGTCTGCAAATCTGGCTTAAATCAGGGTAGAGAAATGCTTGGCCATGAGTGTCTGTAGATTTTGCCAAGACCACAACTTGGGAGGGAAAAGGCAAGTAGATGACAATCTTTCAAAAATGGCAGTGACCATGTTGATATTCAGGGCACAACAAATTTCACCCTATTTATAGACCTGGTCACTGCCATTTCTAGGAGGTTGTCATCTACTTGTCCTTTCTTCCAGGTAAAAACATACGAACTATCAAAATATACACATAGAACACAGTACATATACACACACAGGAGACCAACATTAGAACATAGGCCTTAAAAATCATATTCAGGGCCTAAACTGTTTACTAAAATAAAAAACAATGTTTTCTTTTGTAAATTGTACATCCATAGCCAATAGAATCAATGGATAAATGTTTTAACCCCAGTCATTTTTTGTTTTCTTGCCATCAAAACAGGTATGAATTGAACTGATGACACGTTGATTATTCAGAAAAAATAAAAATACTACAGCCAAACCATACATGTTGGCACCTCTGCTTTGATGACACCCCTGTATACAATTATATTGTGGCATAGCTGTATAAAAGACATTAATGTGATTCTTCCAAACTTCTCAAAATGTAGTAACTGCAAGAAATAGATGTAATAAATGTAGCATACAGTACTAGATTCAGCACATCAATGCTATATTGAGGAGACCCGCTGTCAAACTAGTCATCTCATTTACAGCCTTGGACGGTGAATTACATTACATCGAATTATAACTGATAACTAATCCCAAGTATCCATACGAGTGTCCATTTTACTCATTCTACTTGCTTGGATATAAGCCATGTTGAAGTACAGGTAGACAAGAGCACAGTGCTGAAGGTTACAGGTAATGCTAAAGTTAATACTGAGATTTTTTAGAACAGTTCACGCGGGATGGAAAAGTGTGACATTTTTTCATCCAAAACCTTGAAATAAAGAGCAGGGACAGAGCAGGAACATTCAGCACTATGCTATAAAGTAGAAAGACAGTTCATTGTTTCGTTGTGATCCTTCAGACTCCATGTGTGTGTCTTTTACATGATCTGTATATCCAGAAAAGTTTTGAATTTTGCATGTCTGACTATGCTCCACACAATGAAATGCAATTTTAACAGTCGCACAGAAAGTAAAATTAAATAGTATCCTCAATGTGGTGTCTTGTTAAATCAGATACATTAATATCTTAGACATGTTTTTAAAAAATTTTTTTTTTTTTTTTTTTAAACAGTCCACTTTATACGAGACTGAAACTGAAAACACTTGACAATGTATTAATTGTAAGAGTGACTGAGTAAGTGTGTGTGTGTATTCGCCTCAGGTCCAGCGGCAGCGTTTCCTCTGGCAGGCTTCAGGGTCGGAAGCGCAACCATCCGACTCGCTGCCTGAAGAGGGCCCGGCTGGTGTGCGTGTGTTTGAGTTTGTATGCATATGTGAGTGGTCTAAGCTTAGCACCCAGCCAAGTTTGGAATGTAGGAGGTGCCTGAGTCCTGGTGGGAGAGGCAGCACTCGGAGGGCATCAGCTCCTGAAGGGAGGAGCTTACGCAGATGCCAGCAGCAGAGGTACTGGAGTGAGGTGGGAGCGGAGACCGAGCGAATCACCTTCATGCTGCTTTTAGCAGCTGTGGAACATGCCATGGGGAACACACGCTTGTTCTGCAGCTCTGTAGCAGCAACACCTACACACATTCAAACACACATTGACATTTAAAAAATGCCATGGAATCAAAATAATGCACATATAGGACTAATAACTGAATTCTGCATGGTCTGTTTCCTTCAAACTACATGACATTCTGACTAAGTCGGCAGATATGCTAACTCAGCAGCCATTTCAATTAAAAGAGCAGTTTGCAATTCTTGGCAACCCTCTGCTTCCTGTAAAGAAAAGTGCAATTATAATAAAAATTTACAAGTCTAAATTCCTCTTCTCCTTAACTGACAAACGTTTTTGTTTTTAAAGGAAGCAAACTTATGGGCCATAAAATGGTTCAAATTTAGAAGCCTAAAATAAATTTCAAATATTGCAATATTGAAATACAAAAAAAAAAAAAAAGAAGCTTGAAATGAATAAACGAATACGATCCATTGCATGGTAATATCGCAAATCACAATTTTTCTATGCTATCCTTCACATTATGTGGTTATACAGGCGTAAGACCACATTTATATCTTACAAACTGCACATTTAAGCTAATCAGTGTATCAGAGCAGCCACAAAAATGATGGAGTATGTGAAAAGGAAACAAAGGATAATTCGACAAAGCCACATTAAAAAACAGTAAACAGGAAGTGTCGAAGTTCCCATGCTGATACTTTATGCTAGATAACCTGTTTGAAGACAGCCTGGAACTCTCTTCCTCCTGTGATGAGCCTGATAAAAGTGCGTCCCGGGAGAGCAGCTCATACAGCTCATATATATGTCTGTCTACTTCTACTGTGCTATTCTGTGGCAAACACAATTTCAGCATGATCCTGTTGTCATGACGTCAAGATTATTATTAGCGATGTGTAAAGTGCCTCTTACCGATGCATTTGCGATTTTTAAAGAAAGTGAGAGTTCCATGCCAGGTGTCCAAGTGAACGCCTATGATGGATCCCTGACCAAACCGTGATGAGAAGCTCACTTTGCCACCGTTATGATGCAACAACCCTAGAGACAGACACTCAATTAGTTTTCCCATATCATATCCCATATAGTAAGAATATCAAGATTATACCCAGATTATCCACATAATGCATTAAACAGATTAAAAATCAGATCACTTTAACCACTTAAGAATATCCAAGACACATTGAAGTATACATAAACTACATGACCAATTGCTTGTGGACACCTGACCATCACACCCATGTGTCTTTGTTGAACATCCCATTCCAGATTTATTTCACTGTTTCTGTTGCACGTAACGTTTTTTATTCTGGTTCTCATGAGAGCACTTTGAGAGTTTGTATGGTACTCACCACCACACTGCCCGCCCCCCCATGTCTAACTAAGCATCATCCTATTCACGTTCTGCATCACTATCTTCCATTTCAGTTATAGTACAGGATGATGGACTTGCTGCTTCCTGGATGGTGGAAGATTATACAATTCCCTGATGGAGCCAGCAATGGGCTGTTTGCATTCATAGGTCTACAGATGGCTTTGGGTCAAACGTTTCTGTGGTCATCTTTGACAAGTGGATGCGCATCAGTACTGAGAGACAAGTACATGACAGACGAGATCTTTACTTGTTTGTGTGGAGATGTGAAAAACCCCTCTCACAAGCTGCACTGCTCAAAGGAAGAGTAAGGGACAATTAAAAGTACCTTGTAGATATTGGAGTAACAATCTGGATTGCTTGTATTAACTATCTTGACTAAATCATACACCAAGGACACTGCCAAGTGTTTTCCTGCTTGCTTTAAATGCATATATTCTCTTATAGTCAAGTCTCGGTCAAGAGACAAGATGGCTTCATGTTTATGGAGAATGGAGCTGATCGTTGTGTTGACAAGACTTTTGAGGTCTTGTATTTCTTGAGGACTTTAGGAGATCCATATCGGTTTTCAAACTCTTCAATTAAACCTCGGATTAAATCAGTTTTGTCCCGGTCGGCATCAGCATTGGAAAATGGTGTGATTCCTGGGCTCGCCTTCACTTCAAGCAAAAACACGAACTGTCCAATGGCTAGCATGAGTTCAGCATTACATTCTCCTATAGTCAGCCTTTCTTGCCGAAACCTTTGGGAGGTCAAGTGCAAAATGATCCCAATGTCAAACATGTTGGCCAGAAAACACTGAAAACGCGCTGTGCAGATATGCTTCAAATCATCGTCATCCGTTTTAGTTGCATTTAAATGGCGGCAAAGGTTTTGTGCCTCTATGTATACCAGGGGTGCACAATACCATTAAATGTACAGAACGATTAAATGTACCAGAATATGTAACCATCCTCCATTCATCAAAGCCAGAGAGTCATAGATTAGATTGACCAGCCCGTCTGTTATGTTCCACGCCGTTCGTTTAGCATCCAGTTCAATTAATCCAAGAAAATCAGCAGTGAACTCTCATGGACACAGACATGATAAACAATTTCCAGCTCTGTTTTTGTTATGTTCTCCGATCCACTAAAAAGCAGACACCAAAATACAGCTGATTTTTTCCTCAAATCTGTAGTGAGAGTCAGTCCAATGCTTTGAATTGTTCGCGTTCCCTCTTCACGTGAATGATATGCCCCTCCGACATTCACTCCTAGTCTTTTCAATAAAACCAGATCCTCAGCATACGAAGACACAGGACGTATGTGTTTCGCTATATGGAAGGCAAAACATCACACAGAGTCTTCATTCACCTCGGTTTGCCATATAGCAAGTGGGCGACTGGATATTTCATCTTGACTAGCATGGTATTCAAGACAACATCGCTTGTACAACATCTGCATGCTCCTTACTCTTGTCATGCTTATCAAACACTGGATGATTGAAACCCTTTGTCCCGGCATAGAAGGCACTAGTTTTTTCAGCTAGATAGGGATGTAAATGGCATATCTTACCCCACATGAGACTGTGCTCATAGTCGGAGTCAAGCCATGGCACTTCCTGAAGCCACCTCTCTGAGAAAACGCTTTTCTTTATATCAAGCTCGATCTGACATTTCTTCTGAGGTGGCGGAATTCCAAATAAGTTGCTTAATGTCTGATGTCTATTATAGTCGATCCAAGACAGTGACTGTACATTTACAGCTATTAGTATGCAAATGATTGGTCTAAGCTAATTAACCCCGCACATTTTTTATTTCGATCACGCATGTGCACCAGTTATGTGCACCCCTGGTTATAATAACCTCCACTCTTCTGGGAAGGCTTTCCACTAGATTTTGGAGCATGGCTGTGAGGATTTTGAGTTCATTCATCCACAAGAGCATCAGTGAGGTCAGGAACTGATGTTGGATGGAGGCGGCCTAGGTTGCAGACAGTGTTCCGGTTAATTTCAGTGAAGGGAAATCTTAAAGCTACAGCATACAAAGACCTTCTAGACAGTTCTGTGCTTTCCCCATTGTAGCAATAGTATGGTTTCCATAAACATTTGGCCATATCAAGTAAATCAGTCTCTCTGAGCAATGTTTGGACAAGAATCTTCCAGATACTTTGTCATAATTTAAGAACATGAAACTAGTACAAAATACGTCGAGCGGTACTAGCTGTTTTCAGCTTAACTGATTTTAAATATCTAAATCCGTACGATTAGACATGAATTTGACTGTACAGATCAGTACAGATGCCCAGCACAATACACCCCCATCAGTCTTCACTTTGTCATCTTCTAAAGACTGGCTGCCGAAAGGAGAGAACTGCTGCTGTGGATGGTCACACATGGATAGGTGTGTTTATGCCCGAGTCTCCTCCTTGCTTCAGTGAATAATCTCATGTGGGTACTGTTGATTTGTCCTGTGCTCATCAGAGGACTATTCTCCACAATCTACTCATACTGATCATTCGGAAATCTACATCCAGATATCCGTGAAGCCGTTTCGTGACAATGGCTTCTTTTAAAACGGTCATACAAATAAAACCGAAATAAAAATTTAAAGCAGCATGCAAAAATCTCAAGAGCTCAAGACAAACATGATCATAATGTTGTCAAGTGTTACGCTTCGCATATTATGTAAACGATGCAGTAATCAGATTTTAATCCAGGACCTTTGGGACAGATTTGACGACAAGTGTTAACGTGCATGTTTAAACTCTTATCGGGATACAATCCAGATACCGCGCGCATCAAACAAACAGGTGTAAATATTGAAAATCTTGATGTCAGTGAACACACCTTGTTGTTGGCAAATTGATTCATGTGTGAAGTAGTTGGGAAATTTTATTTATTTATTTTTTTAAGTCACTGCATGCTTGCAGTGCCCTATAGTGTATTTACCTGTATATGACAAGCCCCAGCTGTCTTCATCTTTTCCCAGTAAACTGCAAAATGTATGTCGGTATTTGTCCAGATTGACATCTGACGTGCCAATTCCTACCATCTGCAAACCACACACAAAAAGCGCATCATTATTACACAGGTGATTTTCCAAATTAAAAACTTTGGCCAATTACTAGAGAAAAAAATGATTTGCTGTGTTTGTGAACAAACATCACATGTATCTAGATAAAGCAGATGTTCAAACATTGCTAACCAGATATCCTTGCAGGCACAGAGAAAAAAATGGATTTTACTACCAAAACTCTAGTGTACGTTGGTGGATGAGAAATTAATAAAAATAAATAAACAGATTTATGAGAAGCAACCGTACAAAAAAGTGCAAAGGCAAGGCAAATGAATTGACTTTTTTTTTTTTTTACACTGATGGCACTACAGTCCGACCAACTTGTTTTCTACTGGCTCACAAAACCAAAACTCATGACTTCATAGGTCAAAATTCACCCAGATAAAGCTGCCGCAACGTGGAAGTAATCGATGTGAAAATCAGGGTCCTTTAGATCCTGTGTCCTTATTTCTGCAAAGAGTTGGCTTTTCTGGCAGAAAATTTTATTATGTTAACTTTTGCTTTAGCTGAAGGATGTGTCTTATAAAGAGTCATAATTCATAAAAAAAGGCACACCCATGAACACAAAACTAGACTCAGAAAGTACGTTGTCAAACCGCACCATGTCTGTTCCATAGACCGGAGAGGTCATTTTGATCTCCCAGAAGTGCTGTCCCTCTGAGAGCTCCTTGGAGCCGCGGATAGCCGCCGTGCCACAGCTGTAGTCCGAGTGGAAGCTCACCTTCCTGTTCTCACAGCTCAGCAGCGTGGCCGCTGACCGACTGCCCTCATCCCACACCCAGTCGAATTCTGACAAACACACACATCGTGCATCCGATCAGACACTCAATACATATATCATTTAACAGCGGAGGAAAGGAAAGGGAAAGAGAATTGTGGAATTAAAATAAATCCATACACCTGTACCTTGGTCATCTTCACCACAATGGCAGTCACGCAGTCGTGCGTAACTGCGTAGACGTGGGTCGTAACTCGATTCCATCTCCAAATCACAACCACAGTATGACTCTCCGGTTACTGGCACCGCACTTGGCACCGAGGGTACAATGCCAGGATACTCTGCCTCTGAATCTGAGTCACTGTACTAAACAACACAAAGACAGTACATCATGTGTGTACCAGTTCTAAGGTTTTTTTTTTTTTTTTTAAACAAGGCAATAATTACATCTTTGCATGTGGATTTCAGCACGAGTTTGTACAATGCATGACATTAGGCAGCTTAGTAAAAAATATGCCTATTTAATTCCCAGTAAAACCATTAATGCAATGTAAGATCTATCTATTGCTGTGTTAATTCACTGTTCAATTAATAATCAATCACATCTGAATCTGTTCCTGATCACTAGCCTTCTGCCAGAATTTGCAAAAGGTTCAGCTAATCATGGCCGGCTCAGACACATACACTGACCTGTAGGCGGTCACAACCCCATTCATCGCTCTCGGAGGGCAGCACCAGCGTCTTTGCATCAGCATCCCGCCGAATTCCGCTCCACACACTGCGCCACGCTCGACTGTTTCGGCTGCGCCTGGACATGCCACACCTGCAAGCAACTCACATTAACAATCACGCAAAATCATTCACTGGTCACCACTGTTTCCCGTCGGTCAATCACCGACCACCACCGTTTCCCATCGGTCTATCAGTGATCGTCATCATTTCCCATAAACCAATAACTGATCAACACCGTTTCCCATTGGTCAATCACCGATCATCACGTACCATAAACCAATCACTGATCACCATCGTTTCCCCATCAACCAATCATTCAACATTGCATGTCCCAGCCTTGCACTTTGGTCTTCATATTTAACGCTCTCCTTGGTAATATTTACAGTAATAAAAGCAAGTTATTCCATCTGTAACCATTTCTTCCATGTCTAATTCACGACTACTTACCGTTTCTTTTTGTCTGCGTTCTTGCCAGAAAGTATAGTATTTAATAAACGTGCAAAAGGTTCACTTATTCTAACGAGAAGACAAATTATAATACATAACTTCCTAATCTGTTAAAACTCTGTTCTGTTTATTCGTCATCTTGATATGTAAACCAAAAACATGATGAATCGACTCATATGCAAATGAGGTCATGACGTCACCTGGAGACTTCGAGCGTGCTTTAGCTACTCGCCCCTGAAAAGAGTTGGCAACCGCTGCCGCGCAATCCAGTTTACAAGCAAACCGGGTTGCAAACGGGTCATCTTCAACCATCAATCAGTCTCAATAATTCAATCAAAACGACTTATAAATCGTGCTAAAATCCCTGCTCAGTTATCAATCTTTTTTTGAAGGCTTGAAACCGGAAAAGCATTAGCGTTAGAGCTCTTCTTCGGCCTAATCAAAGTGAGCTCAGCTAAGGCTCCTTTTTTTTTGTCCATTAGTTCATTCATTATTATCCTTCTGAGCATTAAGAGCCAAATCAACGGTCAGCCATGAGAGAACAATATGCGAACGTCTCCACATCATCCCGGCGCAGGAAGTCTTAAACAGGTTGGTTAACGGCTGCTTGAGTTAGCAAGATTAGCATCAGCTAGCAGTCTGCGGTCTCAGTAGCGCCACATGCTAATTTACCAGATTTGTAGAGGTCACCGGACAGCCCGCGGGAATCCTGCTCTTTTTCCGTTATCGTTACAATTACGTGCGATTACGAATAAGTCGATTTTGTGAGAAATACATTACAAGCTATCTCGCTCTTATGACCTACTTTCAGCACACAGACGTAAACAGTACGGCACCGAGTTCCGCCCATTTTCCGCCAATGACTGACGGCCAATCAGCTGATAGGGGCGGGCTTTATTTTCTAGCCTCTCCTCTTATTGGCTACGTTTTTTTGTCGTTTTAATGGCGCAATAATATGTCGTTTTAGTCATATTTGTATCTGTAGTTTGATAATAAATCCGTGTCTTATATAATATCCTATAGGCCTTTAAAATGAAACTGCTGAAAAATGTGTGTCATGCTGCACTGACACTTTATTGTACATTCCTGTATTAATGACATGGCAGAAAAGCACCTGACCATCACACCCATATGTGGGTCTTACCCAAATAGTTGCTACAAAGTTGGAAACCCTTCACTGGAACTAAGGGGTCCAAACTTGTTCCAGCTTGACAGTGCGCCAGAGCATGTACACAACGCACAGTCCATAAAGATGGATTCCCCAGGTCTTCTCACCCAACATCAGTGCCTGACCTCACTCATGCTCTTGTGGCAGAACGGGCAAATCCCCACAGACGCAATTCAAAATTTATTGGAAAGTCTTTCCAGAAGAGTGGAGGTTATTCGAACAGCAAAAGGGAATTAAATCTGGAATAGGATGTTCAACAAGTACATATGAGTACTAGGGTCAGGTGTTCACAAACTTTTGGCCATATAGGTCTCACCCAACATCAGTGCCTGACCTCACTCATGCTCTTGTGGCAGAACGGGCAAATCCCCACAGACGCAATTCAAAATTTATTGGAAAGTCTTTCCAGAAGAGTGGAGGTTATTCGAACAGCAAAAGGGGATTAAATCTGGAATAGGATGTTCAACAAGTACATATGAGTGCTAGAGTCAGGTGTTCACAAACTTTTGGCCATATAGTGTAACTGATTCTAATTCTGATATGGGTTTGCACAGTGATAATTTCACATACCAGGGCATCATGAAAATCTATAAGAATCCTGGCTCATCAGGAACTGGAGCTCAAATGTAAAAAGATCTGCTCCACCCTGTAAGAGGAGTATAAGACCTGACACACAATCTCGTATGACTTGTTAAGCACCTACATTGTGCTCCAGACAGGTTTTTGGTTCACTTATACATATCATTTTATCTTCATGAAAAATGAATCTTTGCAAATTCAGAAAATTCTATATTGTTCTGCCACTTGAATTGTACTGTAAATGTCATACACTGAAAAAATTTACAGTGCTCTCCACTAATATTTCAAAAATTGCAACACAGGTTTCTCAAAAAAAAAATTGTGAAATGTAGGTTATCAAAAATTAGCGGCACCTCATGAATTTATATGTGAAAAATATATTTGAAGTATATTCCTATTGGCATTTTACCTTCTTTTTTTTTACTACACCTCAGTGACTAGGAACATGAAATTGTTCAACTGTGACTTTCAACTGAGAGTTCCACAGAGGTATAAATATGAGGTAACACATAGGCCAAATTCTCTTAGTCATTCATAACAATGAGTAAGACCATGGAATATTACCTCATGCACACAGTTAAATATCAAAACTGTCAAAACTGGACTACTGCAATATCAAATATCAAAAATAGTCAAAACTGGACTACTGCAACTCTCTACTTTCGGGCCTCCCAGCCAGCTCTATCAGACCTCTGCAGATCATTCAGAATGCTGCAGAACGCCTGGTCTTCAACCAACCGAAGAGAACCCATGTCACACCCCTCTTCATCTCCCTGCACTGGCTTCCTGTAGCTGCCCGCATCAAATTCAAGGCCTTGACGCTCACCTACAAGACCTTGTCTGGAACAGCACCCTCCTACCTCAACTCTCTCCTGAAGGCTTACGTTCCCTCACGCAATCTGCGATCGATTAGCGACCGACGTTTAGTAGTTCCTGTTCATCACGGCACAAGGTCCCTTTCCAGAA
>JAFFST010050815.1:39443-52157 GCA_022414735.1 Noturus placidus | reverse complement strand
CCCCCTTTGTTAAGGGACTCATTATTCCATTTCTGTGTAACTTGTTCAGTTTATGTCTCAGTTGTTGAATAGTTTTATGTTAATACAAATATTTACACATGTTCAGAAATTTTCTGGAAATAAAAACAGGTGAATGTGAGAAGGCATTTCTTTTTCTGCTGAGTATATTTTCATGTAATACATTCCTCATATAAGTTTAGTAGAATCTCACAAAATAATACACTTTATTAATTCATGGCTGCTTTATCATGGTCAGGGGCTTGGCAGACCCTGAGCCTATCCTGGGAACTATGAGCATGAGGCAGGAATACACCCTGGGGCACAATTGTAGGGTACTGTGTACACACACATTGATACCAAGATAATCCTCCTACCAGCATGCTCCAACAGGAAACTGGAGAACCCAGAGAAAACTCCAAACAAATACTAACCTGAGCTTCAGGGGATCCTCCAGGGGATATTATAGATTTGAAAGATTTTTATTTGATATTTGTTGTAGTTGTAGTACCAAATTTAGCTGATCTACACTATTCACTCTTTTTCAGTTTGGTTTTAATACCCTTTTGTATTCTTATCACAAACAGAAAATGTCAGCTGTGCATTAGCATTGATTAAATACTCGGTTTAAAAGAAATGTCACAAGTAGATAACTGATATTGGTTGGGCCAGTGTTGGGCCATCAGAGCTGACAGACTTTCAGCAACTTGTAAACATTGTTGAAGGAGATCCAACATATAAACATGGATTTCGTTGAGTTTTAGTTTTGGTCTACCTTGAATACAGTACTTTTATAGGAGTACCGTAATTGCTGATGAAGTTCAGATTGTTACCAGTAGATGTCGCTGCTCTTCCTAATAAAACACAGACGGGATTACAGGATTTATATTCCCCTGCTCCTCCTCCTACGTGGCACGGCTAAACTCTAAATCATTCCCTGCTACGGCTGAGAAGCTGAAACCTGTCTAAGCACTTTCTGCTTCTTTTTTTCACCAAACGTTCTAGTCTACTATGTGTAATATATGTGATTTTCATGGTAATGATTATCAATTTGGGCAATTGCAGATAATCAAAAAACATATTACTTCAGAGGGGGCACCCGGATTTGAACCGGGGACCTCTTGATCTGCAGTCAAATGCTCTACCACTGAGCTATACCCCCTCACACCTGCAGTACTCACCAAGTCTCACCAAATGGCTCTGGATACAATACATTTGAAAAATAATTGTTTCTTTACAACAACAACAACAACAACATCAACCACCATAACAATACTAAAAATAATAGGTACAGTTCTTCAGAGAACTTTCATGGTGTATCTGGAGCCTATCCTACGACCACTGCACACAATGTGGGAATACACCCTGAATAAGACACTAGTCCCTTACAGGGCACATTGCACACATACATCCATCCATCCATCCATCTTCAACCGCTTACTCCTTTTCAGGGTCACGGGGAACCTGGAGCCTATCCCAGGAGGCATCGGGCACAGGGCGGGGTACACCCTGGACAGGGTGCCAGTCCAGTGTATGAATGTGAGTGTGTATGTGATTGCACACATACAGTGGCAAGAAAAAGTATGTGAACCGTTTGGAATTTTATGGTTTTCTGAATAAATTGGTCATAAAATGTGATCTGATCTTCATCTAAGTCAAACGTATTGACAAATATAATGTGCCTAAAATAATAACAAAATTAATTCTGATCTTTTATTGAACACACTCATTCAACATTCAAAATGTCAGTGGAAAAAGGAAGTGAACCCTTAGAATTAATAACTGGTTGATCCCCGCTTGGCAACAATAATCTCAATCAGGCACTTCCTGTAGCTGTGGATCAGACCAGGGGCCCGTTTCACGAAGGAGGTTAAGTGAAAACTCTGAGTATGTTAACCCTGAAATGAGGGAAACTCTGGGTTTTCCGGTTCAGAATGGCAGGTATGTTAAACCCGAGAAAGCAGGGTAAATCAAGCCCGTTTCTGAAAGAGAGGTGACTTATACTCAGACTCAGTTACCATGGCAACTTACTCTGTGAACCTAACCTGGTCGGGAGCAGGTCTTCTTCGGTAAACCCAGAGTTTCTTTTGGTCTCTTCCCCTTTTATAAAGAGGAAGCGGTGTTTAAACACCTCATTGATTCTTTCGGTACATTCATTCATTGCGCACATTTCAGTCAAGCAGAGAGCATCAAAGGGAATGAAATTGCATATCCTTTTATGGACATCCTGTTGATGAAGAGGTTGGATTAATTCGTAGGGAGTTACGCTAGACCCCCGCCCCTAAACCTTCCTCACTTTCACTCGCATTTATAACGGTCTTTGACAACGTGAGGGTTCACAGTGAACTCGGCGGGAGGATGTACACGTGAATGTACCGTTAATGATCAAAAACTGGAACTGACATTAGCCGAGATATTAAGGTGTCTAGTTACTTACTGTCTGAATAAAAGCGGCTGTCTCCATTTCTTACAGAATGAGCTGCTAAAATACATCACCGAACTTGTGTTGAGTCTGGACCAAACCAAGTGTACAATTGGAGGGGACACACACTGATTTCCCTTAACAAACGTGAATATATTAAAAAAGAATATAAATAAATAAATAAATAGATAAATAAAATAAATAGAATAGATGTAGAAAAGACAGATCTGTTGGCAGGGAAAATTAAAGTGGAACATATAGAAAATATTTTTTCCTGTATATTGGGGGGACAGATTGGTATTGCCTCAACATTGGGGGGTGCACGAAAATGCTAAACATTTTCAGCTGCTGCCACGTTCTTTTAATGCCTACAGGATTGCACCTATACATGGAAATTAAATTAATAGCTTTAATAAAATACTGTTCCTCCAGTTTCACCTCTGATTTTATGACAGTTGGGTTATAACAGTCTAAAATAGTTCTTAATTACTAAATACAAAATGACATCTTCAGCAAGTCTAATTAGATTAATATAATAATTACTATCTCTAGAAAGTATTGGTCTACTTACTAATTTGGTCTACTTACTTATTAATTATTTTCTAAATCCAAATCATCCTCAACCACTTGAACAATAAGGAGAGACAAGAAACTGCAGTTCTAATGCTTTCAAATAAACAATATACAATTAATAATAATAATAATAATTTAATGATGATTTAATAATAATAATGCATGAATTATTCTTGAATTGACCAAAGTGTGTAACCACAGGGAGAAGGTTACATTAAAAATATACCTTTTAAAATGTGATGTTAAATCCACTATTGTTTTATACAGAATTGTTTTATAGTCTTTAATTAAATTACAGTATTTAGATTACTTAGTAATTAATTACACCAACACTGTATAAAAGTAATTAAAATGTAAACTTATGCATTGACTCGAGCAGCTATTTTCTCCCAAGCTAACTCTGTCCTTTCTCCTCTGTCTTTTTGTCTGATGCTGTTGCCATGGTGACTCATGATATCTGCGCTTCATTTATGATGGCTTTTTATAGTTGTGGTGCACGCGCTTAACTCAGAGTCACTCAACTTAGAGTTGATTGAACTAACTCATTTCAGTTGTTCTGTAACCGAAAACTCAGAGTTTCCCAACTCAGAGTCTACTCAGAGTTCAAGTTTTAACTCAGAGTTGGTTGAACCTCCTTCGTGAAACGGGCCCCTGCACATTGTTCAGGAGGAATTTTAGCCCATTCTTCATGGCAGAATCATGTGTATGGCTCTCTTCAAGTCTTTCCAAGTCTTTTGGGTTGAGATCTGGGTTCTGACTCGGCCACTCCAAAAGGCGGATTTTGTTTTTCTGAAGTCATTCTGTTGTGGACTTGCTCCGGTGTTTTGGGTTGTTGTCCTGTTGCATCACCCAACTTCTACACAGTTTCAGCTGATGTACAGACATTCTCACATTATCCTGCAGAATTGTCTGATATACTTGAGAATTCATCTTCCCCTCAATAATTGTATTTTGGCCAGGTCCTGAAGCAGGAAAGCAGGCCCAAATCATGATGTTTCCTCCATACTTTACAGTTGGGATGATGTTTTCATGATGATATGCCAAGCCCTTTCTACACCAGGTGTAGTGTTGTGTAGTTTTTCCAAATAGTTCCATCTTAGTTTCATCAGTCCACAAAACATTTTGCCAATACCGCTGTGGAGTGTCAGTGTGCTCTTTTGCATACTTCAGGTGTGCTGCAATGTTCTTTTTAGTAAGCAGTGGCTTCCTATACAGTGTCTTGCCGTAGATACCCTGCTTGGTCAATGTTTTACGTATTGTAAACACATGAACAGAGATGTTAGCCAGTTCCAATGATGGCTTAAAATCTTTGGCGGTCACTTGGTGTTGTTTCTTTACCTAATTGAGTCTTCTTTGTGCTCTTGGTGTCATTTTGACTGGCCAACACACTTCTTGGTAGAGTAGCAGCAGTCCCAAAAGTGTCTCCATTTGTAGAATGTTTGTCTAACTGTAGACTGGTGAATTCTAAAGTCTTTTGAAATCACTTTGTAACCCTTGCCAGCTTTATTACAATCAAGAATTCTTGATTGTAGATTGTAGATGTGTTTTGAGCAAGGAAATATGATACTCACACCTATAATCATAATGTGTTTCAAGTGGCTAGTCATGAAACACATATAGAGCAGTCTTCCCACAACACTGAACCTATTTCAGCATGCATACTGTACTAACTGCTCAGCCAAGGATGCAATATCTGCTGTTCATAGACTTCAGTTCAGCATTCAACACAATCATCCCACAACAACTGATAACAAAGCTGAACCTGCTGGGTTTAAACACCTCCCTCTGAAACTGGATCCTGGACTTTCTGACAAGTCCCTTCAGAATCGGAAACTCCACATCCAGCACAACCACACTCACTGTGTCTCACTGTGTGATACAGGAACTGCATAGCCTCCAACCGCAAGACCCTACAGCGTGTTGGTGAGGACAGCTGAAAAGATCATCGAGGTCTCTGACACCTGACACCTCCTTCAACAAACACTGCATCCGCAAAGCCACCAGTATTATAAAAAGACCCCTCTCACCCTTTTCATGAACTATTCACCATCCTGCCATCTGGCAGAAGGTACAGGAGCATCCATGCCACCACCAGCAGACTCCACAACAGTTTCTTCCCTGAAGCAGTCAGATTACTCAACACCCTGCTGCCTCCCAATACTCACCTGGACTAGTCAAACACCTAACCCAGTAAGACTTATACCACTGTACATGCACTATCCCAGAAATTCTCAGTACTACTTCACACTGCACTTTACATAGCTGCATCAGTCATTTTATACTATGGAACTTGTTTTTGCTGCCAATATTACTGCTATACTTGTGCTGCTACATTACATTACACAATAGCTTCCAGTTTACAACCCATGTTTACAGTTACAGTCCATGTTCTGGGTATCTATTCAATTGTCCTGTGTATTTATTGTTTTGCACTCGTCTCACACTGTTGTGTATTTGCACTTTATGTAGTCTTGCATACTGTTTGTGTTGCACCATGGTCCTGAAGAACCGTCATTTTGTTCCAGTGTATACAAGCTATATAGAGGAATGACAATAAAAACCCTCTTGACTTGACTCTCTGTTGTAGACATAGCCTCCATGATGGTCACACATAGTGTGTTGTTCTCATTACTACAACTAGATGTCGGGGTAATACCACACACACACATATATATATGTATATATATAAACTATTAATGGTAAATAATGCTGAAAATTTAAATATTGATTATTAAACACTATTCTGCCTAGGGGCCTGATTGCATGTATGGTGGCCAATCAACAATCAATCATAATAATCAATCAACGTTTGAATGCCACAGACTATTTGAGTATTGTTGCCAACCATGCGCATCCCATGGCCACAGGATAATTCACCGTCACAAATTAAAGGTTGTCTCAAACTGGTTTCATGAACATGACAATTGAGATGTGGTAGAACAGCGTATTTGCAGCAGGAAAGTCATCAGTAATGTTAAAAAAATCATCAGTAATGTTAATCATGTTAACATGGACCAGAATCTCAAAGGAATGTTTCAAACATCTCATTGAATTCATGCCCCGAATAGCTGAGGCTGTATTGGGAACAAAGTGAGGCCCTACCCAGTATTAGTATAGTGTTCAGTGAGCATATTGACATATTGATATTGATGATTTAAACTATTGGTCATTTCTATGGGCATAATAATGGTGTAGAGTGAAAATCACTTAATGATACTGTGAAGCAAATTGGACAGGGGGCACCCAGAATTGAACTAGGGACCTCTTGATGTGCAGTCAAATGCTCTACCACTGAGCTATACCCCCATGCTCAAGCACTGTAGATTTACTTTGGCTGCATTGTAATGTATTATTACATTGCATTTCATTGTATTATTTCAACCAGCCATTTTCACAACTGAATGAAGGGATGCACATGGTCAGCAATAATACTCATAGTTTGTGGCATTCAAGCAGTGATTGATTGGTAACACAAATAAATCACTAAAACTACAAAGGATATTATTTGTATAATACCATAGCAGAATAGCTCCATGGGATTTTTCCATCAGCCTTTGCTGCAATATATCACTATTTTAACTTGAGAGTGATGTCCCATTAAAAAGCAGATGCCATCAATCAAGCACATGACACCATGGGGATATAGCTCAGTGGTAGAGCATTTGATTACAGATCAAGAGATGTCCGGTTCAAATCCGGGTGCCCCCTGTCCTACTTGCTTCACAGTGATTTGAAGTCTACACCATTATTATGCTCATGGAAATTACCAGTAGCCAAAAGCAGTTATTTTCAAAGTAGGGGCCGCCATTGGGCGCCAAGGGGGCCTCAACAATTTGATGTGAAAAATGAATTATCACTCTCAGACAACCACACACACACAATCAATTCCTAATGTAATGTTAATATGTAAGATGTAAATATTAATAAAAAAGGTGGATATATTCAGAAGTTTGTATTTTTAATGTCTTTTAAAGACATCTTGCAAAAGGGGGGCCTCGGTCAAATGTTAATGCCATTTGGGGGGCCTTAACCTGGAAAGGTTTGGGAGCCCCTGGACTAGGCTACCCATATTCACGAAATCAGTTTGAGATGACTTTTGCGTTATGACGGTGCATTGTCTTGCTGGAAGTAGCCATTAGAAGATGGATAAATTGTGGCCATGAAGGGATGTACACAACCAGCAACAATACACAAATAGTCTCTGCCATTTCAGTGATGATTGATTGGCCACCATACCTGCAATCAGGATCAGATTTAATGGTTTGGGGGCCCTAAGAAAAGCTTACATATTTTGTAAGGCCCTGTTCAATACCAAAAGTGATTGCCCACCTTTGCCTAGTGCTATATCTGCCTCTATACTATTGGTAATGGTAACAAGGGGTGTAATAATGGTGTAGAGTGTAAATCATTTAAAGATCCTGTGAAGCAAACCAGATAGGGGGGCAACTAGATTTGAAGCAAAGACCTCCTAATCTGCAGTCATACACACTACCACTGAGCTACACCCTCCTCGGACAAGTGAGCTCAACTGACATCAGCTGATTTTTAATGGGCTCTCATTCTAAAGCCATTTAAAATAGCGATATTCATATTGTAGCAAAGGCTGAAAATTTTTGATTGGGCTATAATATTATGGTACTGTCTACAAATAATATCGTTTATAGTTTTGGTGATTTCCATTGGGCTTTTAATGCTGTAAACTGTAAAGAATACCTTAATCACATGAGTCAGACAAGGGTACATGGAGTTGATCAGGGGATCTGCAATAAAATGGTCTAACACTCGGCTATGCCCAGTGAAAATTAGTGAATGATATTACATGCATTTCTAACTGGACATCATTTTAACACAATTAAATCTCGCACTTGTCAAAAGCCCCCTAAAAATGCAAGTTATATATATTTGAATATATATATGAAAAGGGGCCCCATTCCTATATTTTGCATAGAGTCCCCAAATCACTAAATCTGCCCATGTGCCCATCATCTCTTACAGAGCAACAGTGATAAGGCATATAACACTGAGGCTACAGAAAAAAAGGCATAGCAAATTAGACCAGCCTGCATCCTGACTGTTAAACCAAATTTGATTGGATAGTTTTTAGTTGTTATGATCTGTTTAGCATGTGGCTCTGACCAGGAAGTCAGATAGCCACTTCCTCCTCCTTTTTACCAACATGATTTTCAACTAAGTTTGTTCCATTCACAATCTTAGCATCAGTATATGACCAGGCAAACGTGATGCTTGCTATGAACAAAATTCATAAAGTCTGTAGAAAAATGCTTGTAATCGCCATCAAAACTGATGATTACCGTATTTTCAGCACTATATAAGGCGCACCTAAAAGCCTTATATTTTCTCAAAAATCGGCCGTGCGCCTAATAATCCGGTGTGCCCTATGTGTGGACTGAGTTCCAAAATCTGTAAAATGTTGTGCGACTTTGGTTGGCGTAACAACGGTATGCGCCTTATAGCACGGTGCGCCTTATGTATTGGTGAAGTACAGAAATAGACCCAGTAATTGAGACTGCGCCTTATAATCACCTTATAATTGAGGTGCGCCTTATAATGCGGAAAATACGGTAATATGATCCTTTACCATGGATTTCATGCTTGGAATATTTTGTTGCTTGTAACTACACAAAAGGACTCCGAGTAGATAGTGGACAAATTTGTTATATTATTAAATAAAATAAAAAGAGAATATAGTTCCTTTTTTCATTGCCTCTTTATTTCACAGTTGTAGTTATTATCCTGTGGAAGAATAAAGGTTAAAAAGAGTGCATATTACATGTCTAGGGAATCATCAAATGAAGTGAATAAAATGTAGTCTCAATAAATTTTTCTGTATCTTCTCATTCTCCCTATTTCATTATCCTTTGTTTAACTCACAAGCATACAACTAAGTAATGTGCTCCATTGCAGACAGTGCAAATTTACAAAGCTACAAAGGAAAAATCCATAATTATCATTGTCATCCGCTTAAAAAAAAAGAAAAAGAAAGGACAGCAGGATCTTCTTGCATTGTGATGGTGTTTAGGAAGATGAAGATACAATCATTATGGAAAGAAGGGGAATAAAGTGTGTAAATGTTCTGAGCGGTCATTTTTATAAAGATGATCCTCTTCCTCCAGCTCCTCAATAAAACCAGCTGTTTTCCTTCTCTCTCCGGTGGGCCGAACATCATCATCCAAGTTTGCTCTTGAAGCTGTAACCACAAGAGGTCACATTGTTGCAGCACACTCGCTATCTTTATTAATTTCCCTTAGTGGTCAATAAAATACTCTGTCCAGATTAAAAAAAAAAAAAACTTCTCCAAATTCATCATCAATATATTCCGATATTGTACGAACACATCAGAATAAGTAAAAAAAATTAAAATAAAAAAACAACAACTACAAAGAATTTGGCCACCATATAATTTAATTCTTAATTTAATTTAATTCTTACAGGAATAACTAAATTAACTGTGTTTCTAGTTTCTTCAATATTTTCCAAATGTGTAGCAGGCTTTTCTAAAATGCAACATGAGCAGATTATGTAAAACCACTGAAGGAAGCCATCATTAAAAGATAAGAAACCATTCATTTCCTGCAGTAACAGCATAAAACAGAATTTATTTATTTTTAAAAAGAAAGAAAAACAAAACCAATCATTAAATGAACATAAGACAATGAAGTAAATTTAGATACAATTATTTCAAACAAATGTTCCGTGTTCTTAAGGATATAAAAATCCTAGTATTAAAGGGTGAATGTAATCAAACACAATAAGATATTATTGCGCAATATCACAATAATAAACAATTCCCAGATTTTTACATATTTTTGTCAGGATTGCGTAATTGGTTATATATGCCATATGAAAATGAGTCTTCTAGTGAGTCTAAACCAACCACTAAACGTTTTATAATGAAGCTATTGTGATTTATTATCAGGTCGGAGAAGATGGCTGATGGACAGAATGAATGATAGATAGATCACACGCAGAATCCACATACAGCGCAATATTAATACATTGCAGATATTTTGTCTATAATGTGGATAATTAGCGGTCTCTTAATGCCGAAAGCACACATAGCTTAGATGCAAAAATGTGAAAATTGTTCAGTAAATATGAATATGGCCTACCCTTTGCCTGGGAAATGCCCTGGGAGGCGCAATCCGTGCGGGTCATCCATCACAGTGCTCCATAAATGCAGCTGCGCGTGCATCAGAGCATATAGATGATATAAGAAAGAAAAACCAGACCGATGATCGCGAAGAACATCAGCACCAAGATGTCCAGCATGGTGTCCTCGTCGGAGAAAACCAATACAGTCTTAACGAGCAGTCTTAGAGGACATCTGATTTCCGGTGTAGCCCGGTACAGAGCAACCCCCCCGCCCCGCCCCCGTCTTCACTCTTAACAGCACTGTGGGCGTCAGTGTGTTATGATCAAGTTCAAATGTATGATCATAACACTATAACACTATGTGCATATATATCTGTTTTTTTAAAAAACAGAATATGTATATGAAAGTCATTTTAAATGGAACACCCCCCCCCTCTGCAAGATTAGCTAACTAACCCATCAATAGTCAAACATTATTAACATTATTCATTATTCATTGTATTTATTCAACACTAGCGTACTGAAAAATACAGTCTATATAGTATTATGTTAGATGTGACACTTTTTTTGTAGCACGCTAGACAACAAACAAATTTTGCAGTGGTGTATCACATTTATGTATGATGGGGATTCCACATAGGCCATAAGCAGATAAGGGAAGCCATATTATGTCATCTTCTATAGATGTGTATTAGTATTTTATCCCACCCAATAAAGTAGTTGTGTCTAAAGTCTCCACCTTAGTGTAAACTGTCTGGCTTTGACCCTGGCTAGAAATTCCTGACCTTGACCTGTTTAAAAGTCAATGTGTATACATACTGGAGTACAACATTTGGGAAAAAAATTCAATGTAAAAATCCATCTTCTATACCTCTTATCCTTCAGGGTCACAGGGATCCTGGAGCATATAAATGGCGCACTTATATAGCGCTTTTATCCAAAGCGCTTTACACATCAATGGTTGCAGAGCTGCCATTCAAGGCACTAACTAGCCATCGGGAGCAACTTGGGGTTCAGTGTCTTGCCCAAGGACACTTCAGCAGGTGCAGACACGTGGGCCGAGAATCAAACCGCCAACCCTACGATTAGTGGACAACCTGCTTAACAACCTGAGCCACAGCTGCCCCATATCCCAGGAGCATATCCCAGGAGGCATGGGCCACAAGGTGAGGTACACACTGGACAGGGTGCCAATGGGCACAATCACATACACATTCACAAACTACCGACATTTTGGACATGTCAGTCCTTCCATTCATGTCTTTTGACTGGGGGAGGAAACTGGAGTACCCGGAGGAAACTCCCACAGCATGGCGAGCACACACAGGGCAGCGGAGGTAATCAAACCTACAACTCTGGCAATGTGAGGTGAACATGCACCCCACGTGCATCACAGGAATCGGGAGCCAATCCCAGGAGGCAGGGGCACAAGGTGGGGTACACCCTGGACAGGGTGCCAATCCATCACAGGGCACAATCACATACACAGTGACACATTATGAACACTTTAGACATGTCAGTCATCTTACCATGTATGTCTTTTGACTGGGGGAGGAAACTGAAGTACCTAGAGGAAACCCACAATTTAATCGAGTTAATCAAACCCACTACTCTAGCGGTGCGAGGTGAACGTGCTAACCATTAAGCAAACATGAAACCCAATTTAAAATATTACTGAATAAAAATATAAATATGAAAATTAAAAATATATATATTGGTGAAAAGACTGACTGCATTTGTGATGCATTACACGCACTCCCATTAACCATTCTGCACACTGGTAATTTAAGAGTGGACACCCTGACTGCGCTAAATGAAATGGCAGATAACAACACAGTCTGCTAAACTCCAGAGGGCAAGCCATCTATCTTTGAAATAGATTCGTGATCAGTATCTGATCCACACACAAGATATTGAAAGATTCTTTTAGTGGTCCAGAAAAGCAGTTAAACATGGGGTTAGATGCTTGAGCTGGAACAGAGGTGCCCAGTAGGGTAGTAAAAAGCATACTTACAAATTGAAACACCATGTCACCTGAATGGACACAAAAATAAAAAAGAAGGCACTATAACTATATATACACGACAGACGCACAGCCACAATTCAGTGTCATGGTTGATGTTCCATGGCTGCATGCTCACATCATTTTATGATCAAGTTTTTTTGGAATGCAACCTGTACTTCACTCTGATATATTATTTGTTCCTTATAAGCTTTACCTAACAGTAGACTTCCACTTTAACCACCTAATGCTTCTCTTAAGGGTTTGATATGGAGACAAGTTTTGGTTAGCCTACTATTAAATGTTATTATATACAGGTGCTGGTTATATACAGTGCCTTGCGAAAGTATTCGGCCCCCTTGAACTGTTCGACCTTTTGCCACATTTCAGGCCTCAAACATAAAGATATAAAACTGTAATTTTTTGTGAAGAATCAACAACAGGTGGGACACAATCATGAAGTGGAACGAAATTTATTGGATATTTCAAACTTTTTCAACAAATAAAAAACTGAAAAATTGGGCGAGCAAAATTATTCAGCCCCTTTACTTTCAGTGCAGCAAACTCTCTCCGGAAGTTCAGTGAGGATCTCTGAATGATCCAATGT
>JAFFST010050815.1:20356-35326 GCA_022414735.1 Noturus placidus | reverse complement strand
TTGACTATTGTTTAAATTGGTTTGATGTTCCGAAACACTTAAGTGTGACAAACATGCAAAGGAACAGGAAATGAGGAAGGGGGCAAACACTTTTTCACACCACTGTAGCACACAGTTATAAAAGGGATTTATTTATAATTACACTACCCGTTGTTAACCAGATGAGGATGGGTTCCCTTTTGAGTCTGGTTCCTCTCACGGTTTCTTCCTCATATCATCTCAGGTAGTTTTTCCTTGCTACCGTCGCCTCTACCTTGCTCATTAGGGACAAATCTATCAATTGAAATTTTACATTGAAAATTTAGATATTTCTGTAAAGCTGCTTTGTGACGATGCCAATTGTAAAAAGCGCTATAAAAATTAAAACTGAATTGAAAGTCTTTAAAAAAAGCTAATTAACTAATGGTTTTATAATAAATTTAATGCTGAATTAAACGGGCAGAAATGAATCTAGGAACGAAATACACTATATGCTCAAAATCATGTGGACATCCGACCATCACAGAAATGGGTGGGTCTTCCCCAAACTGTTGGCAAAAAGTTGGAAGCACACAATTTGTATAGGATATCTTTGTATGCTGTAGCATTAAGATTTCCCTTCACAAAAACTAAGAGCCAGGCCTAAACATGTTCCACCATGACAATACCCCTGTGCAGAAAATGAGAATCAACAAAATGGTTTGCCAAGGCTGGGCTGGAAGAATTCTAGTGGCCTGCACAGAGCCCTGATCTCCACTGTAATGAACATGCACATTTGGCCTTCTCACTTGGAGGTAGAGTCCAACCTCATGTGCTCCTGCAGCTGAATGAGCGCAAATCCTCACAGTTCCAAAATCTAGTTGAAAGCCTTCCAAGAGGAGTGGAGGCAGTTATAGCAGAAAAGGAGGAACAAATCAATATTAATGCCCATGGGTTTGGAACGGAATGCTCAGTACTTCAGTGTCCACATACTGTTGTCTTGCTGTGAAAAGCTGATCCTCAAGTTCCTTTTAAAGAGTTATTGAAAAACACTGTACATACATGTGTGCACCAAAAAACAAACAAACAAACTGAGCATCTAGCAATCTTATGTGGCTCCATAGACTTATTTTACATTACCCTGACTGAGTGCTCTTTCAACAGCCATTTATTCAACTGGACCAATCAGTGGGTTCTGAAGGTGGAAAACAGACATGCATAAGTACAGGGCATAAATTGAAAAAACAAGCTTGAGATGAACATGTACGGAATATGAAACATTAGAATGGAAACCGGAGACTAGAACAAGGAGAAAACATTAGAACGGAAACCGGAGACTGGAACAAGGGGACAAACATGTAACATTGAGAATGGTTTTCATTTAGGTAAAGGCTGGCTGTTCTACATTAGATAATTAAGGAAGACTAGATTTGAGAAGCAAGAGAACACATATAGAAAAGTTAACACTTTGAACTGTGCTTATTTAAGGTAATGAGACCAGCTGCTTTATCTATACAAGCAAAGATCACATTGACATCTGACCATGTGAAGAAATAATAATAATAAAAAAAACTTATGTAAGAGAAAAAAGATTGTTAGAATTTTTTTTTTTAGTTTTGAATATATATGTTGGATATCTTATGTGACATTCAGTGTAGTTTGCACACTATAAGCAGCAAAATAAGGTTTGTTCTTATTTCTAATTAGGGTGCAGAATGATATGTTAGGTTCAGAAGCTCAGAATATTGTCTCTAGTGACAAACTGGCCTGTCTTGATATACAAATAGATCTGTTTTATTCCACTGATATTGATTAACTGACATTACAAATCTGGCTCATACAATACGTACAAGGTAATGAGAATAAGCAAAGGATGAAAGGAGAAAAAAAAACATTAACTTCAAAAAGAATAGTGCAGAGATACATGCTGAGATACGTTATCATACAATGCACATTGAATGTTCCTGAACAAAACTAAATGAAAGAGTTAAAACATATATAGTTCTTAGGCACAGATTTACCTTAGTCTATGACTCTAAAGCATTTTTCCACAAAGAAGTTAACAGTGATATTTAATCCAGGACTAGGCTTAATCGGTGTCAAGACAAACAAAAAAACTCCACTAAAATGGTCCACAGAATTGTGCTTCCTCCTTCCTTCTCACTGGATCTCCAGTTCTGTTCTCAGGTAAATGGTGAGTGCTATGGGTCTACTTTTTGCTTTTATGAACAGTAGAGAACACCGTTTTACCTTTACACAGTATGTGTGTGCAGCAAAAAAAAAAAAAAAAAAAAAAAAAAAAAAAAAAAAAAAAAAAAAAAAAAGAGACTAGAACATATGTTTTATATGAAAGCACAGAGATGAAGTGTTACACGTGAAGGAGATGATGAAAACACTACCTTGTGAGCAGGGTCACCAGTCACACAAACCGATTCCACAGTAAGATCATCTTTTTATATACACATGTATTCCAGTTTCACTACAATACCCATGAGGTCTGGTGGATATGCTTTAAGACTCAGTGGAACAAATGGAATGATCAGAAGTCTCATGTTCAAGCATCATTACTACTGCACAACCACTGAGATGCCACGTGGGCTAGAATGATAGCTACAACTAGCAACAGGCTGCGAAAAGGTCAGGAAAAGATAAAGGTTCTCATTGTCATGGCAAGTGTGGAATGATTGACATGGCTAGGGCTGTCTGTTCACGAAGTGCTATAAAGCAGCCTTGAAAAAATATTCAGAGGTCTGTTGGGTGTGAATGTGTGTCATTAAGACAAGTTAAGTGCCACTTGTGACAGCACCTCCCTATGACTGAAATAAAAGACAAGGTAGACAGTAAGACAGCAAGAACAAAGAGAGAACAGAGAGAAACAGAGCAGGTAGAGCAAGACATGGGTATACACAATGTGCATGTATGTCTACACTATATAAGTGGGTGAGTGCATTTTTGTATGCATGTGTTTTGCATGAGTTATCGGCGTAGGCGCATTAATAAGAAAGCACAAACAAGGAAAAAGAAAATAGCTCTTAAAATATGGAATGGCACTGGGCCTCCTGTTATCCATTTCTCTCCATCTCTCTTGTTCCCTTTCTCTCCATCTCCTTCTACCCCTTTCTTGTTTACTTTCTCATATGGCCTCCACATAGTTAGCAGGCAGCATGCCCTGCTGACCAGTACGCTCCACTCTTCCGTACATCCATCCTTCATCGATTGGCTGCACATCCACAATCACATCTCCGTCGAGGAACGACACTTCATCCTCATCGGCCGCGGCATAGTCATACACGGCCCGGTAACGTTTCTGAAAACAGACAAATGCAGATATATATTTCAGGCAAAATAATGAGAGAAGCACAGAAACAGGAATAGTCCAATAGTAGTACATTATATTGGTCATGGGAGGAAACCCATACAGACACAGCAAGAATACAAAAGCAATATAATACCACCTCACAAACCACTTTAGTAGGAACACCTGTTCGTTCATGTAATTAACCTAGGTAAAGCAAGTCATCCAGATATAGGTCAGGAGCTTCAGTTAATATTTACATCAAACATTAGAATAGGGGGAAAAATGTGATCTCAGGGACTTTAAGCATGAAATCACTTTTGGGGATAGATGAAATATTAGAGCATTGAGTCAACTGTCTCTAGAGCAGGGATGTCCAATCTTATCTGCAAAGGGCCGGTGTGGGTGCAGGTATTCATTCCAATCAAGCAGGAGGCAAACCTGATTCCACCTGTTTAATCAGTTGATCTTAGCTTTCAATAGACACAAGTGTGGCTTCTGCTTGGTTAGAATGAAAACCTGCACCCAAAACCTAAGTGGCAGTTCTGGGGGGTGGAAATGTTGATATGAGAGGTCAGAGGAGAATAAACACACAGGAAGCCAACTTACCACTCAACTGTGGTGACCGAGTGGAACCACATCAGGTTTCACTCCTGACTGTCAAGAACAGGAATCTGAGGCTACAGTACAGGTTAACTAAAAGTGGTCAACGTGGGTGTAAGGAGGTTAACCGAGTTACCATAGACTTCCTATTAGCTCAAACCACTCTGGCAATTCTTCTCTGACCTCTCTCATTAACGATTACACCCACTGAGCTGCTGCAAACTGGATGTCTGGATGTTTTTTGGACAATTTTATGTGAACTCTTGAGACTGTTGTGCATGAAGGTCACAAGGTGGTCACACCCCCCCTATTCTGATGTTTGATTTGAACATTAACTGAAGCTATCAACCTGTATCTGCATGATTTTACACACTGCACTGCTGGCAGATGATTGCTTGACTGAATAAAATTAAAGCAATCAGTGATTTTATTATTTCGAATTGGATTTTATTTCTGGGTTTCTACTCAAAAGACCACTAAAAAAACCTAAACGAAATACAAAGACGATGAAGAAAATTAGAGCCAGACACTATGGAAAGTCTGATGACAGAAATGGTGGAAAATGCTGCCTCAATGGTGCATTGCAGGAGTTGTGATCCTAACACATGATAGGGAAACGTTTTAGGCCCTGGGAAGAATATAGAAACATAAGTATTCATGTTGAATCATTTACAGAACTAAACCATGGTGTCTGATCATTAAATATATCGAAAGTGTTCCAAAGACCTTTTGTGAGGGGAAAAAACAGTGTTTGTGTGTAATACATTACCCCAGAACTGGGTGGAGGAGCTGCAGCAGCTTGGCGCACCGGTTCTGGCTCATAGTGGTAGTTCTGCGATGCAGCTGGGGGTTGATATGCTGAGAGAGAGAGAGAGAGAGAGAGATACACAGAGAGACAGAGACAGAGAGAGAGAGAGAGAATTACAGTTTGTAGTGTCCTAGAAATGAACCATGTTAAACACCAACAAAAAGGCACAAACATTCCAATTAGTGGTGGTTGTGGTTGGTAAGGATGAAGGGGTGTGTATACCTGGGGTTGTGTTTTGTTGCGGAGGTGGATGATGAACTTCTCCTCCCATTTTACTTTTCTCAAAATCCTCATGATATTTAATCTACAATACACATACACATGCATGCATATGAACAGCACCGGAATAAGTGATGTACACTGTCTAACTGCAGTATATACTTAGTATTTTACCATTTTTCTAAGACAGAGATGCTGTTAAAAGATCCATACATGCCACCATAATCCTGAAAAAGGGATGTCAAGGCCTATATTTAAGTCTATTTAGAGTATGAACTATAGGTTCATGATTAATAGTTTCAGAGTAATGCTGCGTTAATATTCACTCATTTAATTACCAGTTCACAGAAAGAAGCTATGATTAGCCTTCAGTACGAATTTCAGGTTTTTCATACACCATGTGCATGTATAACTGGAACTACTGGAACAAGCTTAATATATTGAAGAAATGTTAAAGAACCATTACAAGCATACTCTAAAATAGCTCATCATAATCTGCAATTTGCACACTAATGTTGGATAAAATATCTGTTCTAGAGAACATGAGCCATTTGCTGCTCCTATGTTGTTCAATAAGGTGTCTCATATCCCTGTTTCAGCTGCCCTTTTTGCATTCTCAAATGACAAAGCAAAGTACTGCAGAAAGCAGGTCTAAGATGTTGAATACATTTCTTTAAACTGTGGTTTAAAAGTGGTTTTATTCTCCTAGTTAACAGGAGTTAACACCGAGTTAATACTCCTAACCCTAGTTGTTTTCCATCAAGAAAGTAGGAAGTAACAAAATGCGCAAATATTTTTTACCCTTTCTACTAGGAACCATTTTAGCTAAACTTCTGACAAAGAAAGGTTGAATGGTGAATTCACTGCTTTGTGAGTTTAGTTAAACTTAAACCTCACACTGGAGTAGACTATGTGTAGCCTTTGACCTACGTTGCTGATCTGGTCTTGTGTTTTCTTAATTCTCTGCATCTCTGGTGTGTCAGCTACAACACTGAAGCCCTTTCCTTTGCTCTTCTCAAACTCCTCCTTGTAGAGCACCTGCAATGTACACAAATAAAAAGTATTAGAATAAGAAACACATTGTGTTTTTATATATTTTTGTCTTTACCTAAAAATTCTAGAAAGCCAAAAGTTAGGTTAGGTTAAATAAAGTTTCTAAAATACAAATCATATTGACAGCTTATTTATTTAACAGAGATATCTTTGAACGATCTCTGATGTGGATATATCCAGGAATTATATGGGAAATTCTAGGTTTAATGATTTGTACTGAAGCTGAAACACTATGATTAACCACAGAAGCTGTTAAAAAAAATAAAAAACGCTAAATGTCTTGATAAAAAAAGTAAATGCAGAAATTACAAACAGGTGACAAATCAAAGGAAAAAACACCACCACGTTTTAGTAAGGTGCTGCACACCAAAACAGCTTCGATGCCCCTTTGCATAAATTATACACGTCTCTGGAATTTTATGCAAATTATAACATTTTGGGTTAAATCGATCATGAAAATGAAGAGGAAATAATGCCACACATTTTAAGACATAAGGTGGCTAACCATGTTACAATCGAGAGAGTTTGACTCGAACCTTTTGTTATTTCAAACAAACATTCTTTGTTATTTCTAAGAATTGTGAAGGCTATTGGTCAAATATGCTGCGCCCATAATATGTGTAAAAAACCCCACTAAAAACACATATACACATTATATATTTACATTTACATTTATTCACTTAGCAGACGCTTTTATCCAAAGCGACTTACAAATGAGAGATACAAGCAAAGTGATATCAAGCAGGGAACAATACAAGTAGTGCTACTATACAAGATCTATTAATTGAGTACTAGAAGAAGCAACGTGCGCAGAGTAGAGGTGTAAGTGCATATATATATATATATATATATATATATATATATACACATATACATACACATACACACACATACACACACACACAGAGATTGAGTAAAAGAGAGAGAAAGACAGAGAGAAAGAGAGAGAGAACACTAGGACATAACACCCTCTTAGATCCCTCATCTGAGTATATGTAAGATTAGTAGGAAACACTGCACATATTTCAGAAACAAGCACTGACTAAAATAATCACACACTTAAATCCCAGCTAGTGATCACACATTTTGAGCAGTGATTGTTCCAGGCAACGTTCCTCCCCATTTTAAGTCTGCCTAATTAAAGGTTTGAAATCAAAAATAGGCCCTGGCATTTATGACACAGACTAGGCTAAACAAAGGAGGAGAAATTAATCATTTAGCATAGTCTATATTTACCCAAACTAATTTTGGTGGTGCGTGGACTATGGTTATTACACTAACAGACTAATAGTGTAGAAAGAATAAAGCACATTCTGATGGACAAAAATGAATGTTAAACAGAATAAATACCCATGTGAATGACTGCAACAAATAACAAGCAGACATCAATGAGACTTCACAGAGTTATGGAGTAAAAATAGCTATACAAGACCTGGAAGTTGTTATGTAGACAGGGGGAAATCACAGGAATATGAGGGTTCAGGGTAATATGAGGTACTATCTATTTCCCCTATTCATAATCCTTACTCAACTACCCAAAATATGGATTAGGTGGTTTGAAATTTGTGTACTATTTTTTTAACATGAAATTATTAAACTAGTGAAGTTGTGTGCCTGCCAAATGTCCCCTTAAAAATAAGAAAACACGACAAGCTTGACCTTGTGCTTTGTTATACCTTGCATGTGGAACAAATTATGACAAAGGGTGTCCTTCTGGATACTAAGGTTAAGGCATTACTTCAGCTATGTCAATACACAAACACTCCAAATATAGTAAACATACTGACCTAATATAGTAAAATTATAGTTTGTATCTATCCGAGAGTGTTTGAGTCTGACGGAGAGGAGCAGGCAGACAGCGAGAGTGAAACCCTGATTCAGCATTAACAAAGCTGAGCACAAACAGCAAAAAACAAAAACTGATAAGGAATGATTGGATTTGAAACATCTTTTTTACAGTCTGATTCTGGCTGAAGTTCAAATCTGTATGCATCACTGAGATAATAGATGGAGAGAAAGAGTATGAGAGAGAGAGAGAGAGAGAGAGAGAGTGAGTGAGTGAGTGAGTTACCTGGCTCTGCATCTTGCTCTGCTGTTTCAGGCGTAGGTTTTCTGGAGTGTCAGCAACACTCGTGAATGATGTTTTCGGGTAGTGTCTGCAACACACACCTCAGAATAAACCATCACTGCAAACTTGTAACAGCACTTCAAGTCCCCATTAAACATTCCAGGGAGCAATTGAAATCAGCCTTAATCTTTTCAAACGACCTAAATTTCTACTAAGTGGGTTGGGATTGGTAAAAAAGAATGCATTTATACTTAGGTGCACTTAGGGAAATTTAATTAGTAAGGCATAGGTCAAGAAAACACAAACATGTATAAAAGCAAGTACAAATGGAATCCATCCATCCATCAATATTTTGTACTGCTTATCCTTCGGGGTCGTGGGGAACCGGGAGCCCATCCCAGGGAGCATTGGGCACAAGGCGGGGTATACCCTGGACAGGGTGTCAATCCATCGCAGGGCACGATCACATACACATTCACACACTACGGACATTTTGGACATGCCAATCAGCATACCTTGCATGTCTTTGGTCTAGGGGAGGAAACCGGAGTACCAGAAAGAAAACTCCGGAGCACAGGGAGAACATGCAAACTCTGTGTGCGCACACAGTCAGTGTGAGGCGAACGTGCTAACCACTAAGCAAATGGCATGAACACTGATAAATGGATTGTAAATACCCACCTGGGCCTGATTAGCCTACTTGACATAGATATTCAGTAATTTTATATCATTGTCGAGTACGAACACTAACTGGTTTTCCATTAGTGTTCCTATTAGTGTTTGTATTGTAAAAACCTCTTTAAAACTAGCTTAAGGTTGGTTTTGAGTACCAGTCTTCTGGATTTTCTAGATAAAGTAAATATTTACTAGTAAGGGTTTTTTGATTTGAGACGCATATTATGACAACAATCATGTAGATGGCAGAAAGAATGAAAGAGACGAAACTCGTCAGAGCGGTCAACATCGCTGTGCATGACTCTGCTAAACATTACAGCTCAGACAGGGATGTTTTGGTTCTGAAAGGTGCTTTTAATACTCCAGATTAACATAAGATATGCAAATGTGCAAAACTATAAAATTAAAACAAGAATAGCTCCAAAACAATTTTTTTTTCTAGATATAGAGGGTATGCATTGACTTCACTTTCCTGCCAGAACACGCCCCCTCGGCCAGACTGAGCGCCAAAACATCCAGCAAAATGGCTCGTTTTAATATGGGAAGCTGCGAAAATGCTAGTATAACCAACAAGTATCATCTTAAATTAAAGGCAGTTGAACTGAACCGTAACCCTTACACAACTTGCCCACAAACCTGAAGTCAATAGACATTGGCATGTTTCCAGAAATTGGTTTTCCTGACATTTACATGTACCTGCACTCTGTAAAAAGATAGCTCCAAATTCTTGTTGATTCTGGTAGCACAGCCGATCACTCAACAACTTTTACCCCCATTTTAGATGCGTTTTTTCTGTGTTTTCGTGGAATTCATGCTGTACACTAATGCTGCCACTCAGTCTTTTTGCTATACATTTGTCAAACAATTTGTAGATACTTACGCATTGCAGTATGGTTTCTTATCAAAGCCTTTGTAGTTCTTCATGTTTAGAGTCATCTTGCATACCTCACAGCTGAAACATCCTTTATGCCAGAACTAGAAGAAAAAGAAAGCAAATATGTGAGCAATTAAAAGATGCTTAATGGCTTATTTAGCTAGTATAGCTAAATAGTTTAGCTGTATAGTTGTTAATGCAAGATGGATTTTATTGACCAAATTCCATAGCTGCATGGGTCAGCAGTTCTCTAAGTCAGCAGCTGATGTTCAGCACATGAGGAGAGTGCAACGTTACACCCCATAGTTCAGTACTGAATACACACTTAAATAATTGATTACTTTAAATAATTGATTTTGTCCAAATGAAGGTGAAAGTATAAAAGATTTGTGTTTTTTATTTAATAATAAAAGTTCAAATGAAATAAAAAATGCAAACTTGCCCAATTGCAACCAGATCAGGTGTCTTTAAATTAATTGCGATGTGGTGCAAACAGCATTCAAGCATTAACCTACTGTCATCTCTGAATATGCTCCTGTATTTAAAATTTTAATAACTAAGAATACTCATTGCCCAGAAAAGGACATGGAAATTAATTATCAAGAGAAAGAAGCAAGGACAAAGAGCCATTCTTTTATTTATTTTTTAAATGACTGAGAAAATGCTAGCATAATTGAAGATTTTTGCAACTATAAAGAAAGACCTCAAATGGTTTAAGTGAAGAAACACTGGGGGAAAAAAAACATCCCTGAATCATATTGGGTGTTGAATTCAGTCACGTTTTGGGGAAGTATTACTGAACAGAATAAATGTAGTTGGACCCTGTATTACAGACACATCTAACATATTAGCCTGCAAAGGCTACACAAAGAGACAAAGCTGTCTGAAATGTGTGCAGGTGAAAAGTTTACTGGACTTTGACCTTAGGAAGGTTTAACGATAACAGACAACAAACAAACTACAGTCCACTTCATTGCCTCTATATGCACAGTTAGCATGCAGAGTATGTACTGAGTGCATGTGTGAACTTACATATTGCAAAAACATCAAAATACTTAAAGAGGTTTTTGCTATACACAACATGAATCATGTTGTTTATGTTTGCTAACAATCTACCTGCAGATCAGCTACACCATATGAAATTAATTTGTGACTAATAAACAAAACAACCACAGAAATACAAGAGGGAAAATACAAAAACAGTGTATTAAGCACGTACAAATATTTCCATGTTAATACTTTCAGTCTTAAGTTTGATAAAGCTGTCACAATGGCATCAAAGTGCTGAGCAAAAACAAGTATAACTGAACACGACTACTTGCATTCCCAATGTCCAAGAAAACAAGCACAAAATTCACACGACCAACAAATGAACGCAACGATCTGGTTTGGAAGTAATAGGTATGGTGTGACTTGTATTGACATTTTTAATAGGGTATGATTTTTTGCAGACATTTCTTCTGTTTTGTTTTACTGGAGTTTCTATGACTGTTAAAAAAAGCAAAATTTCTCATGTGTAGTACCTTAAAAACTCAATGTGTAAACCATGATATATTGGCATGATATGCCTTTTATATACCCTGTTCTATCACACTGTAAGTTTACTGAACATCTCTGGGATGAACTGGAATGCCGACTGTGCCCCGGGCCTCCTTGCCCGACCTCACAAATGCTCTTGTGACTGAATGGACAAATCTTGACAGCCACACTCCAAAATGTATTGGAAAACCTCCTCAAAAGAATGGAGGTTATTATAACAGCAATTTGGAAGGGGGACGACTAAATTTAGAAATTGGATGCTCAACTAGCATGCGAGTGTGATGGTCAGGTGTCCACAAGCTTTTAGTTATATAGTGTACATACTTCACTCTAGTCAAGATTTACAACTACAAATTCGCTGCGATGTTCAGTCTTATTGTTGTAACACTTATTCGCAAATGATCTGTATATATGCCCTTTCTGTACAATTTTATTTAGGGAATAGGGTAAATTCTCCAACAGGAGAAAGGGATCAAATCATATTGTCTATTCAAATGGATATAATATCTGTAAAATGTGAATGATGCATAACTTCTGTACTTATGTAGGCGGCTCAGGAGAAGCTTGTCTGGCATCTATGTCCATAATGTTACATGCAATTACATAAACTACAGGTCAATGAATCCCTTAGACAGAGCTAGTGACTCAAAGACCTTTTATGAAATCACAGTTAAAGGTCACTTGCAAAAGGTCACTATCTGTCCTATACAGTTTCTTTATTTTGGTGAAGTTATTAACATCAAATGACACAATCAGACGGATGTTCAAGGCAGCTGAGGAGCCCCTGTAGTTCTATGATTTAAAAGGATTTATTCAGAAAACTTGTGCATCGTTTAAACTCTAACAGTAATCTTCAAAAGATCTCTACAGGGACGGTACCTTTTGAAGCTTTGCAGATCTGTCGAGTGACTTTCAGCTTCCACAGTCCCATCTTTTGTTATTTCCAAGTTAGACATTGCGCAAAATCATTGTTTTCTACTTTTCCCTCTTCACCCTCAAGTCAATTATGGGATGATTTCCTCTCTTCCGATCCCCTTCAGAAATCGCTTATTTCAAAAATTTATAATAAACTGTTATCCCACGATAGCTCACCTATTACTAAAATTAAGGTTGCTTGGGAGGGCGAACTGGGGTTGGCCTTAAATTAAACCTGGTGGGACATTGCCCTTACCAAGATCCACTCCAGTTCATCTTGTGCTCGTCTCTCTTTGATACAGTTCAAGGTAGTGCACAGGATTCATTTCTCCAAAACACGTCTATCACAGATTTATCAGACTGTCACTGACAGATGTGATAAATGTCATGCCTGTAACCTAACTCATATGTTCTATTCTTGCCCATTATTATTCTCCTTTTGGCAGACACATTTTGATAGTATTTCTAAAATCTGTTACTGTTAAACCCTCTCTTCATATTGCGATATTTGGGTATCCGGAGGATTAGAACATGTACACCTGGAACCTATTAGATCTCTTGGCATTCATTCGTTGTTAACAAGACAGCGCCTTCTTTTCCATTGGAAATCTACAAAGCCTCCCTCCAGCACTCAGTGGCTCAGGGATGTCATGTCTTTTCTAAAATTGGAAAAGATTAGGTACTCTCTGGGTGCCAACTCTGATAAGTTCTACAGGAAGTGGCAGCCTTTCTTAACCTTCTTCAAATCTTTGTTGTGTTTGCCTTCTGTTTGAGGGACCCCCCAATTTTCTTTTGTCTTTTTAGATTTCATTTAGTTTGTTTATTAAAAATTTTACATCTTATTTATTTATTTATTTATTTATTTGTTTGTTTGCTTGTTGGTTTTGTCTTGTTTGTTAGTTTTTGGATCTTTGTTTTATTTTGTGTGTGTGGGTTCTTGAGTACGTGTGTGTATGATTCTATATTCTTATCTGTTACCAAAAACAAAAAACTGAAAGTATGGCTCTCGTTTTGTTAATTCACTGTGATATATGAAATTAGGACTGTAAATTTTTTTTTTTAATATAAATATGGGTTTCTGTGTACTGCGGATTTTCTTCTTGTTGGTGATGTTGCTGTTTGTTTTGCAACGTGCCATGTCTTTCAATAAAGATATTGGAAAAAGAAACCCTCTGTAACAGTATGCCCCCGTGCCTTAGAGGTCGCACACTTTTATCTGCTGTCACTTAACAATTACGCCCCCGTCGGATGGTGACCGAGGTCATGTTGGGCATAAGAGTTACGTCAACTCTGGGTATTCTGCTAAAACTAGCAGCATCTCATTAAGTCCGTTTGATGTCACGTGCCATCGTCTGGGAAATGGCGTATACATCCGTTTAGTAAAAAAATGCTTCTGTTCCATTTGAGACGAGATTACATATGAAAAACGTGATCGAATACTGGTGTTCAAAACATAGAGAGATGTTAAACCTGAAAAATGCTGTAACCTTATGAATGGATACTGTTACGTGCATGTGCACGCTGCATTCAGAGTAAATTTTCCCTTCTCCTTCCCGCCACTTTACTTACAGCTTTTTGGACACTATTTTTAGCGTTATAATGGTACAGTCTGGGATTGTACAGTATGGGAATATAATTAAAACTGCTTTAACTACCAGTTTTGTTGGGGAGACCTTATAGCATTTATGCACAGACACAAGCAACTTGCCCCCTGAGCCCCATCTCATCAGCACTACATGCTTTGTTTGGGTGTTCAATGACTTCAGTCTGTGTATGTATATATACACACGGTTTCCCTTAACAAAATTCAGATTTTTATCAAACTGTCATTGTGATATTAATAACTATGATCCTATATGTGCTATTCAAAGGCAAAACATTACTATTGTAACAACCGTAGTGGTCACCCACCTAATGCCACCTTTTCCATTAAAACGTTCCTGAATGCTTTCTCCCATTGTAGACATTACAAAATAATGTAAAAGCCTTTTGAGATGTTTAAATCAGTGTCTAATAGACTTGCATATAGTCATTTTCGGATGTCCATATGTGTAAGAGATGAAACACACAACTAGTGGATCAGAAAGAAAATTGGACAGTTTATGTCTTTTCAGCCAGAACAAAAACAGTGCACTATGACACAGTGGCCTAGTCCATGAAAATGTTTTAATGTTTTGGCTACGCTAGTGTTTTTAGTCAATTTTGCCAAAGTCCAAAATGGAATGTGAAAATGGTATGAACAAAGTGCTTGTTGACCCAGGCGAACAGGAACTGGTAAGTGTTTCTTTCTGGATTTTTTAGTTGAAACTAGTTTTTAGCACCGATTGTCAGATAGAAGCTGTAACTGTGCTCTCTTGTTGCTAGGGGCTGTATACACGTTGCTAGATTAAAGCAAACTCCGGTATTCAGATTCGGTTTCGGTTGGGAGTCGCTCGTTCACGCGACTACCCTTTGTTTTGGTGATTAAAGAGCCGTGCCCAGCTGTGAATCACAGCAGTATTTAATAATTAAGAAGCGCTGAGGCGGAAGCGTCAGCGGAAGAGTCAGCCATTGTTGTGTGAATACCAAGCTCGTGTAAAGACCTGCGAGTCTACCTGTGCAAGTCCACCGAGTAAGGACACAGACAAGACACCACTCGTGCTGCTAAGTATACTTTTTCTCCCTTTATTTCTCTTGCTGTCTACCTGTTTACACTCCCTAACTTGTGTCATCAGTTTATCCGTTATTTGCCACAGGCGCAGACTGCGGCATACTCCCAGAAACTTACACAACTTGGACAACCTACTCTCCCTGAATGTGGCCTCTGCAGGCTCCCTCTCCTTCTCAATCGGACTTTGGAACTGCCAATCTGCTGTCAACAAGGCAGATTTCATTTCCGCCTTTGCGACCCACTCCAACCTCAGCGTGCTGGCTCTGACTGAGACCTGGATCCATGCTGAGAACACTGCCACACCCGCTGCCCT
>JAFFST010050814.1:38003-49462 GCA_022414735.1 Noturus placidus | reverse complement strand
AATGCTAGTCTTCAAAGGGCTAGTCTTTTCCAGAGGTGAGAAAATGGGACGCCGGATAGTCTCGTCCTTGTTCTTTGAAGTCTTGTCACTTCCGTGGACACAGACTAGCAAATTCTGGGGGTCTTTGTCTTTTTACCTTTTGCCCAGACTTCTAGTCTGGGCCAGATGGTCGCTTCAAACAAGCTCACACCTCCAATGCGCACACCTAGGGTACCCTATGATTTCCTTATCACCGGGGGAGAAATCTTATTAGCATCAAGCTTCAATCCACATCTCAATGAAGCATTGTCTACATATTTTATCCCGGTGACAATGTTTAAATGTGTGTGACATTGTATTCTTCAGTAATATATATATATATATAACAGTGAATTATATTGCATCATAGGTGAATTGCACATATTCCATGTATATTTTCTATAAAAGTCTGATTAGATATTGTATGGCATCCTGGTTTGGCACCCTTACTATGCAGTGCAAAACAAAAATTGAAAATCTAATAAAAGCTGCAATGAAGGATATGGGTAAGAAAGACTACACTTCCCTTCAGACAATCTTTGAAAATATAGTGATCTCCCAGGCACAGAAAATTTTGAAGGACCGTTCGCATATTTTACACTCTGAATATGATGTTTTACCTTCGGGGAAACGCTTTAGAGCTAGCAGATGTAAAAGTAATCACCATAAGTTGTCCTTTATTCCAACTTCTATAGCGCTCCTAAATAAACAATCTGCTCGGTTTTAGATGGCTTGAACAACTTTCGGCATTTTATTATTTTCCTAGAATAGTTTAAATATTGTCCATGTGTTTGCGCTAGGTTTTTATCAACCAGATTTTATGTAATCTGTTATTAGAATTGTGGAGTTTGTATTTTGAGTCTGATATATTATTCCCTTTAAAAAAATCCTGTTAAATTTACAGTAAAAAAATCAAACCCCCAAAAACTGGCAGGTGTGTTGCGCTGAAATATACCATAGAAATGGCTAGAAATTTACCATAAAAATACAGCTGAAATCATTATTAGCTTACATTACATACAAACTATATAATCTACAATAAAATCAGGTAGCAGTTATTGGAAACTTATTGTAAAAAATATGGTAGGGATGTTTCTTTTAACAGTATAGTGTCATATTTCAAAATTAAAGGCTGTTCTATTTACATGTAAATTTAATACAAAACAGGGGCATCGCTAGACCCTTTTTAATCAGGCATGAGCCCAGTAACATTTTGCTGTGCCCCAGTAAACTTTTCCTGATAAATCATTATCTGATGAGATGCATTACAGTAGATACATATGACAATAGGCGTTCCTATTCATTGAACATTATAATCTACATCATATTTAAAACATGAAGGCTGATTGTGACACCGGCTGATAAAAATATCCTGCGAATCCTCTTCAATCATATGCCTGACCCCTCACTGTTCACCTCCTCCCTTCACCTTTCTCCATGGAATCCTCGACTTACATTCAGATGATAATTCATAACACAACATTGTATCTGAGGAGAGGTAACTAGCAGGCTAATGCTTATTTCTGTGTTAATGAGTAGTATGTGAATTTGTATTTGAATGAAGGCATCCCACTTTCCAGATCTAATTTATTTGGCACAGATTCGATAACATTAGCTAGTTAATTGCTAAAAGAATGCTTGCTTATCAATTCTAATTTGGTATTCTGTCACAAACTGTCTGATTTAGTCATCGTCAGTGAAAGATTTTTTAAGGAATTTGTTCATGTAGGTGGTTAGTTAGTTTTTTTTTTTGCTCACGAAAATGCTAGTTGTGAATTTAAGTAAACAAATAGATTTAAGAAATTGTTTTAACTGTTCTGTTTTCAAGGAGTGATCTAATTAGTACTACTTAGCATATTTTTTATTTATCTTAATGGATATATGAACTTGTGTCATTCTGAGAGATGGTGATCACCTGGACCCCATTTATTAAATATAAGCAATTTTGTAAATTTAACAAGAACACCCAGAAAAAGTATTAAAAAAAGCAAATCTTTTGATTCTTATACCTTTAAAATAACAACAAACAATAACAATTAAGTCAACTTATACAGGCTACATCAGGGGTGTCCAATCTTATCATGAAAGGGCCTGTGTTGGTGCAGGTTTTCATTCAACCAAATAGAAGCCACACTTGAGTCTATTGAAAGCCAAGCTCAACTGGAATCAAGTGTGGCTCCTGCTTGATTGGAATGAAAACCAGAACCCACACTGGCCCTTTGCAAATAAACTTGGACACCCCTGGTCTACATTCTTTATTTAATATCACAAATGTAGTAAATACAAACTTTTGACAACCCAGTTTTTCTTCATAAAACAGCAGTAAAAGAATGTACTACATACTGCAGAACATTTTGAAAACAACAATAACAACAGAATATCAGTTATGATAATAGTTATAATCTTTATCAGAATGAAACATATTGAATAGCCTGAATAATACAGCACACCATTCTATTAACAGAATGGCTTAATCATGGAACGCATAACCATACAGATCATACCATCTCAGATGCACCAAAAACCTTTCTGTAGAGGAACACAAATGTATTAATTGAAAGTACATAAAAAGCATAACCATATGAATGTTAATTTCTCAGACAAGAAGTATCACTTAACTTTGAAAAAAAGAAATGAAACATGTTCCTAGAAGATAACATGTATCCAGCAGAATAGCAATGAAAAAGGATATTTTATTTTAGGTACATACCTAATATTTTGTTGGTTGCTTAAATTATTGCAGGTATAATTTACCCTGAAGCTATGTCATCATTTCCAGCCTTTCTGTTGTTTTAAAACTCATGACTTTCTTCTGTGAAACTTGGATATTGAACACTTGGATAATGTTATGTTTATATATTTCTCCCTGCAATGGCAATGAAATGTGATTTAAGTACCATATAAGTACAAAAAAATATTTAAACCTTGAAATAGCTTTGTAAGTCATTTTTGACTGCCATTTGCTATACTCTTGCACATTTTCTAATTGTAACTGACTCACTCCCCAAATCTTTTTATTTAAGTAACAATGAAAAATGTGATGGATTCCTGAAATCTATAAGAGATGTTTTGGAGACACTGTTGATGAGGTATAATCTACTTTCCTGTACTTGTCAATGTTTTCACTTTTTTGTTTGTTTGTTTGTTACATGTTTACATGTTTTCATATATCTTATTTTTATTATAAATTACTTAATTTATATACGAGGTTATTTTTTCACAATATGAAATGGTCAGAGAATAAACCTAATTTTGAATTATTTCTGATATTCAAATTGTTATTATAATATGGTAAAACAATGTAAAAATAGTAAAGCAAAAAAAAATTTGTTAAAATCTTTAATTTATGTGATTTAAAAGAGTAATGCATATGTATTCTCTTTTCCCCTTGTTGTACATTTATTTAAACGTTATATATATTGGCATTACTTTTTCAAAACGCCTGATGTTTCAATAAAGAGGAAAGGTTTTGATGTCTGCTATGTGATTGGGCATAGTGATGGAGTGATCTATGTGAGCTCATGTGAAGCCACATTCTACACATCTTACAAACTGCCTCTAGTGAAAATTGTTCATAGATGGCCGAAATTGGGACATATTTGGGGTTTTGCACAGATCTTGTGATCTGTACACATGGTAAACTGGAAGAAGTTCCGAAAGAGAACTAGTGATGAAATTTAGTGAAATTGCGCAGACATGCCGTTAATCCAGTGTGTGAACACATCCATTATTTTGAAGCAGGCGGAAGTTGTAGCCTGATCAGTTTCAGTGTGTGAAAACAACCTAAATACCGATTCATTTTGAGTTGTGGGGGAAAAGGTTGCGGATGGGTTTGCTTTCAGGCGGCTCGAATTCTCGGTAAACGTTGGGTAGGTGTTCGTTTAATGCTTTACAATGTTGCCAGGTTTGATTAGTAACGCGTTTTCTTAGCTAGCTAACATGCTATCGATAGCTATTTTGTCTGGCGTCTGTTACCTAGGCCTTTGCTACTCGGCGAGCCATAAACTTATTTGTTTTCAGATGCGTTGTTTAGTTGTATAAAATTGAACGAGAAAATAATAAATGCAAATAACACTTGTGTGCAACGGCAGTGGTGTTTACGTCACTAAGTAACTAGAAAACAGTTTATTTGTATTCTTGTTGTGGTGCACCAGTTCAAATGACACGAGGCGTTAAATAACTTAATTTGATTACATTTAACCTCTGATTAAAACCATGATTTGGGATGCCTGTCCAAACAAACAACAATAATACTATTCTTGAGATATCGGTGTGTCTTGATCAGCTCCCTAGGTCGTGAATCAAGTCTATCGTGTACACAATTTCAGGCACTGGGAAGGACCCTGGACACATTAGGTGTGTTCGTTTGGGCTGCGGCTGGATGTAACCGATCAGGGAGAGGTGGCGCGTGCAGTCCGGGGAGGAGTTGAAAACCGAGCCGTCAAGTCGGACACTTTCTACTTCCTTTAGTGTTTGTTTTGTTTTCTTGATCGCAGACGAAGTGGATTAGATGTAATATTTCTCAGATAAACAGATGTCAGAATTTTACATGTATCAACCAGAAACACTTTTGTTTTAATAGGTTAAGCTAATACAGTACCTGTATGTACAGACACCAGTGGCGGCTGGTGCTAAAAATCTAGGTGGCAGAGCAAACAAACTGAAAATCACACAGTTAGTAATGTGGGACTGAATGTATTTGTTAAATAACCAGTGTATCATCACTGCTTAACTAATATGGAAAAATCAACTGTTAAAACATGAAATAAGGTACCATGAATCAGTGAATGAGTTTAATGTGGGTTTATCAATAATAATAATAAAGTAATCACTCAAAAAAAAACTAATGTTGCCTAAACAATGCCAGTAGTACTACTTGAAAATAAATTTTTCCCTTTCCTTCTAATGCCAATCCTGTAACCTTCATCGAGCTGTTCAGCAATGCTAAGCTTACCAAAAAAATGTTGCCTTGTAGCATTTTCAAGATGGCTGTGGTTACTTTCATTTATGTTAATTTTTCAGAAAGTCTCATACCCCTGTTGTCCACAATGTTTCGGTGTCAGAACAGCAAACAAGGAAAACAATAAATGGCAGGACCTACATCACATTCAGCTAGCTAACTCTGTTTGCTATAAAGTGCTGGAGAAACCCCGGGTGTAAGCTCGTCCGTGATCACTTGATTGCTCATGAATTTGTAAGTTGGGTTGATCTGGTGCAAGCTCCTTTATCCTTTGATTTTATTTCATTTTTTTTTTTATTCTTGTGAAAGGGTTATTTTAGTAAATATGAAAACTAATTTTCTTTCATATGGAAGAAATGTTGCACTTACTTCTATTTTATTAACAATCTCTTGCAGTTCCGCTGACACACTGTTGAGTTGGAGAGTCGTTGAGAATCACGTAAGGTCAAAAAATATCAAAACAATATTGATCCGCTATCAACAAAAGTGGGAGTGTTTGGGGCATGATGAGCTGTGTCCCAAAGACAATCTGAAGCAAGCCAATTAGAGAGCAGCCTCAAGTCACCTGCTTTTCAAAAGTTTAAGGACCTACATACACACTCATTTGGCTCACGCCCTGCACACAGATGAACAAAATACAATTTAGATTTTTTTGAATAAATGCTAACATGACTGCCAGGCAAGTAGTACGACTAACTATTTTGCAATATATGTTTCACTTAATATTAATTAATAATATTTAACTTAATATATATTTATTTAATATATGTTTAGCATGTTTAAGTAGCCTTCTCTGGACAACCTGAAGGGGGTGGCACCCCAGTGCCTATTGACCAGCCGCCACCGCCAGAAGCACTTTTCGTTGAATAGGTTAAGTTATACAGTACCTGTATGTACAAAAATAAAGTTCAACATAAGCCTGTATTATTTAAAAACTAATAAAGTGGGGTCCATTTTTAAAAATCAGTTTTATTTTGATAAATATGACCCAATATAACATTAAGATTACACCAAAAGTGTTTTTACTGTTATATAAATACGGATTTGTGAGCCTTAGTGGAACTGAAGGTGTCGGAATAAAGGTGAAAAGCACATCATCGTTGTCGTCAGTGAATCTGGAGAAGTTGTACCGGCTGAGGGAGCCAGGTGCTCTCGTATAGCTCTCGCGTTACTTTGATGCCGTACATCACAGTGGCGTGGTGTCGGCGCTGTCTGAAATCAGACAAAAATCCTAACCTGCATACACTGCTTCAAGCCAGCCGCCGAATGGTCTCCGCAGCTTTGCATAAAGTCGAACATAGCTGTGGGGAGACCAATTAACTTGATTTCCATCGACCTGACTACATACTCGCATTGTAAAAGGTCATCAAAATTTTAAATGTAAAAATATTTAAGTTTTATTTATCATTTAAATGGGCGCACAGTGGCTTAGCGTTTAGCATATTCGCTTTGTACCGCCAGGTTTGGGGGGTCAATTCCCCCCATGGCCCTTTGTGTGTGGAGTCTGCATGTTCTCCCTGTGCTGCAGGTGTTTCCTCCATGTACTCGGTTTCCTCCCCCAGTTTAAAGACATGCATGGTACGCTGATTGGCATGTCTAAAGTGTCTGTAGTGTATGAATGGGTGTGAATGTGTGTGATTACACCCTGGATGGGGTGCCACCCTGCTGTGTGCCCCATGGTCTCTGGGATAGGATCCAGGGTCCCCATGACCCTGATGCATAAGTGGTATAGGAAATGGATGGATGGATGTTGTATAAATTTGTTAGGTAAATCACATGCATTTCTATCAAAGTAATTCCAGCAGGATTGTAGGCTAGCTAGTTGTTTAAAAACAATAAATCATTAAACACTTAAGTTGTTAGACTCCAACAATCCATATATAGAACATCAAATAAAGTTAAAGGTCGCTAACTTAAGTAATTGTTCGGGAACTATAACAACAATAACAAGCTATGTACATTTGTGGATAGAAGTTGGCTGAGAGTTTGTCTCCCTTTTTTTTTTGAGCTGAGAGGCTTCAGGTCTTTTCCTGTAACGGAACATAGTGAGCATTGTTAGTCCCTGGTATTTGCAGTGTATTGTGGGATTTTTTTTTTTTTTTTAGGGAGTGAACATTTCAGTGCACTGGAAGGATTTTGCGATTGAGACAGCCGTTAAAATGGCCGTCTCCCTGAGCAGTGTCCTGACTACTGAACTAGGAGGCTGACTGATAGACATACCTAATCATACATCTGTACTTGTGTCTTCTATTCTGAGTGAAAACAAGCATTACAATTTTTTTCCTTTGGAAAACTAATTTAGTTTTCCGCAATTCATGTTCTGTCATTCCATTTCGGGTGGAAAAGTTTAAGTGTGAGTTTAAAGTAAATGAGCAAATGGACTAAAGTTATATTTACAAGAGTATATTGTTATGCTACAGTGGTGCTTGAAAGTTTGTGAATTCTTTAGATGTTTTTTTTATATTTCTGCATAAATATGACCTGAAACATCATCAGATTTTCACACACATTGACTTTATTCTTCTTTAACCAATGTTTTTAGTAGAACGACTTGTGTGCTTAGGGTCATTGTCTTGCTGCATGACCCACTTTCACTTGAGAATCAGTTCACAGACAGATGTCCTGACATTTTCTTTTAGAATTTGCTGGTATACAGAATTCATTGTTCCATTAACGATGTCAAGTTGTCCCGGCCCAGATGCAGCAAAACAGGCCGAAACTATGATACTACCCCACCATGTTTTTCAGATGGGATACGGTTCTTTTGCTGGAATGCAGTGTTTTCCTTTCTCCTAACATAAGGCTTCTCATTTAAACCAAAATATTCTATTTTGGTCTCATCCATCAAAATATTTTTCCAATAGTCTTCTAGCTTTTTCACATGAACTACAGATGCAAACTGATGCAAAATCAAGCAAACTCCACAATATTTGGAGGAGCTTTTATTTTTAAATATTACCGCCAATTTGGGTCAAGACATCACAATGTGCATTCGGCTGAAACGAACATGCAGGTAAAAGGTCTCATTTACTGACAAACATCACTGTGAAAGATAAAAAATTCAGGAAATTGCAATTTTGCCAGTTCAAGTAGTTTCCCTCATAAAAAGCACAAAGTTTGGAAAAAAAACAAAGGAAAAAAAAAAACGTAAAAAGCTGCCACAAAATCAAAATGAAATTCCACAAAAATCCTGTAGGGCTGTTAAACTAATTTACCAATCTTTCCTAATGAACCCTTAAACAGCCTGTGAGATCATGGTCTTCTACATTCTTAAATCAGGAAGTGTTTAATATACAGACTGTATCTGCCTACAAAATTATCGAGGTGTACAGACTTAGCCAAAAACAGGAGGTAACTTCTTCTATAATTTTCTCAGAGGAGGAAGGACAAAACAGTCACATGGCCTATCCAGGAAGAAGTAACAAAGTAGCATTTATTGTTTTACTTAGCCATAGTCCTTGTATAAATTTATACCCAGCTCGGTTGAGTGCTCAAATCTGATTGGTCAGAAGGTGTGCATTGTTTGCGTATAACAGCACAAACAGTTTGCATAATCTATGACAGGTTTACAAAATGGGTTGTTGTTTAACAGAGAACCTCATATAATCGTTGATGTGTAGTTTTTTTTTTTTTTTTTTCCTTTTCTTTTGGAGACGTTTATGTAACATTTCTTGAATCTCTTCAGAATTAGTGAAGTCTCGGCTTTAATCACTCTTGGTTATGCTTTCCATTTTCTCGATAAAATGACACTGAGAGAGGCTGACTGATTGACTGGAAAGAATGACTCTATAATGCAGCTAACTTGTCTCTTAGATGTTCCACAACATTAAATTTAACTATAAACCCTTAAAATGTGCGACAGGCCTTTTATCAATAAACGCATGAATTGTTGGCAGATTACTGTGGTTTAAACTGAATAACACACTCTGTATGATGCACAATTTTGCGAACTGTGATGCATAACACGACATTTCACCTTTTGGCTGTGTAAATTGGTGAATTATTTTATAGATAATATTTTTCTATTATTTTTTTTAATCAGAGTTGTTTGCTTAGATTATCCACCAGGTCCAGTCCAAACAGGATTTCGCAGAGTTTTTTGTGATTGCTGCGGCCAAAAATGTGGCTTTTTTCAAAATTTGTGATGCAACTTGTGGCTTTTTTTGTGCTAATTGATGAAATTGCAAGCACAGGATTTTTCATTTAAACTACTACCAGTGAAGACACATATGTAATCACTGTGAATAATAAAGTATACCACAGACAACATTCAGTACACATTTTTATTACTTTTCTGACCTCAAGAACCATTGGCCTCTCTAATATATAAAAAGAGAGTACTGAGAATTTTAATAAAATTTCAACATTTCCATTAAAAATGAACACCAAATAAATAAAAAATAAACTTATTATTAAATAATAAGTTTCTGTAAAATAAACATACAGGATGCCACCATTGCATCATCATAAAAAAATGCAACCAATGCATCAACCTATGTAAACAAATGCAACTATTTTACAGAATGCAAACTATGTATCATTTTCACACAATGCAAGCAATGCATTAACTCAGAACGGATTACAAAGTTCAATTTCTTACATGCATATGGCTGTATAAAGTAGGGCTGCAACTAATGATTATTTTCATAATCGATTAGTAGGCCTATTTATTTATTTATTTTCTATTAATCAGATGGGGTGAGGCAAGCTTTCAATACCATTTTTTTGTTTATTTAAAATAAAATCCACAATCTAAGTGTTACAAATATAAACTTCAGAGTACAATTTTTTCACAACTGTTTGTCCAAAACAGAAAAGAACCCAATACAAACACACACATACACACACACATAAGAAAATATATAATTAATGTAGGACTGTAGTTTAATTGGGTACTTTTTGTGCACCCATAAAAATAATGCATAAATAGTATTTATGCATTATTTTTATGGGTGCACAAAAAGTAAACAATTAAACTACAGTCCTACATTAATAATAAAAACTCACATTCACTGCACTTTGTGGTTTCTGTTGCTGACATGTTTTACTTGTGATCATAATGTTTTAATGAGACATTACAGATCTTATTTACGCTCCCAGAATGTATCAACATGTCTACACAGCATGTGATCAGCAATGCGGCCTTGTTATTAAGACATCACTTCCATTGTAATAAACGACAGAAGTAACGACAGAATTTACACTGCAATCGCACAAATACAGCATATAATGACAATAAACTTAAACTAAACCTTTTAAGCAGCTTGCACCAGTTTCCACTGCCCCTTGCACACAGTGGAGCATTTCAGATATAAACATAAGTTTGTCCTCGTGCAGCAGTTTTATTTCCACGGTGTTTAAAATGCTCCTTGCCTTAGAGGACTTGGAAGTTACACACTTTCTTCCTCAGTCACATGACTATTTTGTCTCTGCCTGTTGGGAATAAAAGGTAATGCTGACCGCAAGTAAACTGAAGAAAGTCATTGTCCTTGAATCTGGGTGTCTGCTAATGCTAGCGTGCGTATGACGTCATGCGCCATCGTGGCTAGTATAAGCCACGACGGCGCATGACGTCATACGCACGCTAGCAGAGCTACCAAGGCTCTATCTAGTGTGTGGATTTTAGAAAAGTAAGATCATCTCAAATATAACACTCGCGTTTTTTTTTTACTAACCGGAAGTATATCGAGATGATCTTACTTTTCTAAAATCCACACACTAGACGGTAGTGCAGAGTAAACAGTGTAAGTGTACAGTACTTCATTTGGACACAACTTTACTATTTACTCTCCGAAGCGTGTTTTCTGAACAGAAGTAACTTAATGAGTAAATCTGCCACGCACAGACCGACTAATCCATAATGAGATTCGTAGACAATGATTTTCATAATCGATTATTATCAATTAGTTGTTGCAGCTCTAGTATTGTGTGTGTGTGTGTGTGTGTGTGTGTTTGTGTGTGTGTGTGTGGGAGAAACTACAGCTCAATAAGACCAAATGCCACTGAACCATCCTCAGTCTCCTTTCTCTCAAAAGCTCCACAACAAAGGCATTGGTTGTGGTACAAGAAAACCAAGGCTCTGAGATTTTGGTTAGTAGTTGACCTCCTTTGGCTTGACACCAGCATATAGATACTGTTGTAGGCCCACAGTAACTACTTTTGTTGGACGATATTATTTTCCCAGAAATAATTGCAAGAAACGATATAATTTTAAGACCATTTTATGCCACCAATATAACAATAATATAAGGACATAGTTTTTGTCTTCTGATGAAAATATCCTTTAAATTTTTGTTAAGATTTCATGTCATCATGTAACCACGCATTCTCTGGGGGGGGGTCATGCTCCCCTTTTGTTGAGGAAATACCAATCTGTCCCCCCAATATACAGTACAAAATATTTTCTATGAGTCCCCTTTTAATGAACCATTTGCTTTGTCTATTCTATTGATTTATCTCTATTCCTTTTTAATATATTTAC
>JAFFST010050814.1:17642-37914 GCA_022414735.1 Noturus placidus | reverse complement strand
ATATTTTAACAGCTCAGTCTGTAAGAAATGGAGACAGCAGCCAAGTGTAGAAAAGTTCTGCAGAACATACGAGCTTTTTTTCAGACAGTAACTAGATACCTAAATAGTAGGTGAGCTTAGCTTAGTATAGAAGGCATCATTAACTGTTGAAGTAGGCTAGGCTAAGTCAGTTCCAGTTTTTGATCATTAACGTTACATTCATGTGCAGATTCTCCCGCCGAGTTCGTTGTGAACCCTCACGCTGTAACTGACTGTTATAAATGTCAGTGAAAGTGAGGAAAGTCGCACAGCATTTCGTTCCTTTACTCTACATTTGGGCTAAGCGCAACTAAGTGGACTCCCCAATGTCCATACCATGGTTATGCCACTGCATGTCATAGTTATTCGCTTCCATTTTAGTCATGCAGTAAAATAGACTACAATTAATTAGTCAACAGCATTTTAGTTGATAAGATAATGCAAAAAATTTACTAAATTCTTACACATTTTATTTATTAACCTAAACATGCATAAAAAAAATGTGGAAACTGCCCTTGTGAAAACCTGAGCTCCTGTAATAACATAACAATGAGTACACTATTGCAATACAATATTGTGAATTCTTTATACTTTAGTTATTTATTGTCTTTGTTTTAGAGCATTGTTACGTGATGTAATTCTACCTAGTATATTACTTAAGTTCAAGTTCACTTGTGCATTCACATCATTTTGTGCAGAAGCAAATTGTAATGTTACATTTATGTTATGTATGTCTGATTAATCTCATATGTGTATAGGATGTGCTTGGTTGAGTTAATTAACCCGCTAGTAAAGCACTTCAGTTTACTGGTGTTCATTCACTGTTCAGCTTCAGCTCAAGTTGGACAATCCCTGGCATTATTGATGATGACTGGATCATTTCAAACACTACAACTGTTCTTTCTAGATTTTTTTTATTCAAAAAATTTTAGTGCATTGTTAATATCTTGTCATTTTTTTCAACAGTATGTTTTAATAAAAATTGGTGCTAGTGCTTGCTACACTATATTCACATCTTAAATTCACATGCACACAGTTTTTGCATTCAAATGTGCATTTTTATCTTAAATTTGACAAAATATTCAAGGTAGGAATTTGAATTTGACAGCCCTAAAGCAGACGAAAGGACATAAGCAGCCCGAATGGCTAAAATGTTGGTGTGTCAAGAATTTCACTCTCGCTCTGAGAGATGCCTGCAGAAGCCTGCACAGTGTGTTTTGGTTTTGATTAGTGTCTTGTCTCTACTCATGTCCTGTCATTGGTTGTCTCCTCGTGTGACATGTTTTCAGTTTATATTTACTTAGTTTGTATATTTAAACCCTTGTGTTTCTGTGTTCAGTGCTAAGGAATGTTCAGTCTTTTGCCAACTGACTTTGCAGAGCTTTTTGTTTCATCCTATAATTCTACAAGTTATTGATCTAGTTTAGTTTTCTTGGTTGTGTATTCTGGATTATCTGTGCTTTTTTCACTGATCATCTGACCTGTGCCTGCGTTCTGTTTACTGATTTTAATTCAGTTTGGATTTGTCTCTCAAATAAAATACTTAAAATGCATTTGCATCCGTCTCTACTCGCCGAACATGACGTGGTGACATTCAGTCTTATGTAAACAAACACGCATGTAAACACAATGGGCATTATTGAGGTCTGCAAAAAATTATCGTGGTCATGTTTATATAACGATTAGTCAATCAAGTAATTATCATGACTGGGCTATGCTGTTGTTTCATTCAGCATCAGAGTTCGAGACAGCATCTTTCTGTTTTCTGGCCAAGGTATTAGTGCAGGTATCATGTAGGCCATCCCAGTACACATCCAAATTCACCACTCCAGATGAAACTCTGAGTGCTGCTGGCACCAGACTTGTCAAGCAATAACTATGGTATAGCCTTGTGACTTGAACATTTGTCATCCATAAATGCAACTCCTGGGAAAAAAAACCCTTATGGCTTGTTGCCCATCTTCCATGTACTTGTATGCCTGGCTGTCTGTGTCAAAATAAATTTAAAAAGTATGCAATTAAGCTGTGATATTGTTTGATCTATGATGATGAACTGTTGAATTGTGTTTGTGTGTTGCTAAAGGAAGGCTATGATGGGTCATAGGAATAATGTTACTTATATTTTATCTCAAAGGAATTTGTATTTGGGTCAACAAGGAATAATGTTACTTATATTTTATCTCAAAGGAATTTGTATTTAGGTCTACCTTTTCATCTCCATGAACTCCTTGTAGAATCCAAAGTGCTGTGACTGGTACTGGTACTGCTGAAAACCATGTGTTCCAGCGTGTCCCACCCAGATTTGGAGCCAAGGTGGCCTTCTTTCCTGCTGGAAGCTTTTTGTGAGGGATGTAAGATATCTTCATTTCCGTGAGCCAGCCTAGTAAAACATCTGGGACCAACTTAGCATGAAACTGTTCAACTGGTGAAATGGTTTGCGAAATGCACTGCCGATGAAGTTCAAGATTTGAGTTTGGGAATAGTGACTGAAGTGCAGCAACAAAAGCCTTTTTGGCATCCCATTCTTCACAAATCTTAAAAATATCTGTCAATAAATATTGCGGATTTATGTACAATTTTAATTATTCTTTCAATTATGTCAAATGTATCGGGCTTTTGATTTAATATTTCTCTCTCTGAGGCACACGCACTCACAATCTGTGGTCACATTTGTGACGTTGTTATCCATTTCTGTTGTCCTCCAAAAAACCACCCATAACCCTAAGCCGGTTTCCAGCTCTCTCACACAGTCTACATTTTACTAATCCATCAAGTCTTCTGTGATCTAGAATCTTGCACTCACTTTGATTCTTTCAGCAGTCGCCACAGACCTTTTATGCAGTTGCATAAGTCATGGTGATTTGCCTTGGCATTTGAGGCACAGCAGCCATTTTTATATGCTTCATGGAGAAAAGTGACTCTCCAGACTTGATTTACTTGTTCAACAACAAGGTTGCATGGTGTGCAGTTTTCCTCCACTTTTGTGTAAAACATCCAGATATTGTTTTGAACGATCTTTGCATGTGTGATGTTTATTGGTAAATGAGACCTTTCAGCTGTACTCCAGTTCAACGCATGTGAATCAAAGAGGGCTTTGACTGAATATGCATTGTGATGTCACATGATGCATTTTCGCCCAAATCTGTGGAAAATATGCATTCATTTTGGAAAACTGCAAGCTCATCTGAATATTGCAGCTTTGCTTGATTTTGCATTAATTTCTGCAATTGTAAAACCATGAAATCCTGTAGGGACTGCTGGGCAGTTCAAATAAGTGGCTGTTGATTAGTTTATCTTAACATATGACATAACCAGAGCTCCTTTTTAAAATTGGATTTAGAAAAAAATAATTGTTTTTGCATACTGAGTGCATGTAAGTAACATCACAAATGCTGCATTCAGAATGCATTCATTGAAATGTTGTTTACTTGAAACTTTTAGGTTTCGAGATTTAACAACAATTTAAGCTTTTTATCTGTTACATGGTTTTTCATAGCTCAGTTTCTCATAACTCGGTCACCTTGATAATGCAAACCAGTGGAATGAATGATTCATTAGAATTCTACAATTAAAACCAAATTAAGTGTGCTTGATAAAAGTTATAGATTAAAAATTTTGATTACAACCAAAGTCATTGCTGTGATTAAAAATGAAACTTGGACCAGTGAGCACACTCAAACATTGTCTGCCTTTATGTCTTTTGATTATGTAATTTGTATGCTGTCTTTCCACAGGTACCACCTTGGATTTGCAGATTGCAACAGAAGTCAGACTTGGGTACCATTTTTAAAATCATTAAATCAGGCCTTGAACAATAGTTAGGCCTGCTATTTCTGGCCCACACATGAGCAAGGGCTACCTTTTTGACTGCGCTGAGCGCCATGCCTGACCGGGATAGTGCATACCTGGTAGGTGGTGGTGGGGGTAGCAGTGGAGGGGGTGCTGGCACAGGGGTAGGTGACGAAGTGGGCCCTGGGTCTGGCTTGACTGGGGGTGCAGACGGTCGAGGGGGAGTTGGGGGAAGCTCAGCTGGTGGGAACAGTGGTTCTGGGGCCATGGGATGCAGCGGTGTCCTGGGAAATGGCCACACCTGCAGTGGAGCAAGTGGCAGCTTTGTCTCTGGCTTGCTATCAGATGGCGTTTGCCGTGACTTCTTGCGGAATGTGTGTAAGCGTGGCAAGCGCTGTCGTTTCCGCCACCCAGACTTCAATGAAGTTCCTGACCTTGGTGCACAGAAGAATGAGTTTGTCTTCTGTCATGACCACCAGAACAAAGAGTGCGTGCGTAGCAACTGCCGCTTTGTGCATGGCTCCAAGGAAGATGAAGACTACTACAAAAAGACTGGTGAGCTGCCACTGTGGCTGCGGTGGAAAGTGGCAGCAGGCCTTGGCCTTTCACTTACTGACCTACCACAGAACCGTGGTGAGGCTCCCATATGCAGAGACTTCTTGAAAGGGGAATGTCAGCGGGGCAACAAGTGCAAGTTTCGTCATGTGCGGAAGGATCATGAGCACGAGGCTTCACGGTTCAGTGCAGTGGGGATGATGGGTGTCTCAAGTGGGGTGGGTGGAATAGTGAATGTAAGCGGTGGAGGTGTAGCCTGTGGAGGGGTGTCCGGATTGGTTGGAGCTAATGGGGGGAGTCTGATGGGGATAGGAAACCCCAACATCGGAGGGTGCAGAGATCAGGGATTGTGTGGGGGTGGAGGAGGAGGCTCCATGGGAAGTTGTCTATCCCTGGGGGCTGCTGGACAACGGCGCTATGACAGGGGTCCATGTTCAGTTTACGAATCACTGTTTGAAAATGGACTGTTTGACCCTGGGCCACTGGAGAGCCCTGTTGAACACGCAGCTCTTCAGCTAAAGAGAAGAAGATTGGAAGGGCTGCGGTTGGCTGATGGGACTGGGGGAGGCCACTATGATTTAGGGGTACAGGCTGCACTTTCCACCCGGCCTCTGGAGTATCGCCTATTGGAGGAGGAAAATGCTTTGCTGAGGAAGCGAGTGGAAGAGCTCAAGAAACAGGTGAGGATTAGAAATTGTGACGCTTTATTGCAGTTATTCCAACTCCTAAACCTGCAATATCCCTGCATTAACATGCCCATTTAAAGTTAGTCCTGTAAATGGGCAGATGGATTGAGAGAGATTTGCTGGAGTCTGTTGTACTCAAGGTAATCAAGAACCAGGCTCAAAGATACCAGTTTTCTAGAAATAGATTAATCTTGAATAAATAGGTTAATAAATGACTCACTATCATTTGCGTTTCATATTATCACATGGGTTTCTATGTAATACAATTAAAGACAGGGCTAGACATTGGTACTCCATGGCAGGCTTCATGAATGCTTGTCAAAGCCGGAGTTTAGTCCTTTAGTGCCCAAAAGTTCACTGTAGTTCTCACAACATTTTATTGAGCAGGACTACTGTTTTGAGAAAATATGTGAGGGAATTATCTGGCTTTAATTTCTTGTGTAAAATTTCTGCACTGAAACATCAGTACTGGCAACAAGCTAGCATGAAAACATATTTGAACTTGGAATTTTCTGGAATGGATGGAAATTAGTAATGTAGTAATAAATCCAATTGCTTGAACTAACTCTGTGGTGTGGGATGCCATACTGCATGTCCCTGCAAGTCTCTCTTCAGTTCCAGGGTTTAGTTCATATTCAACAGTGCATGCAAAATGTGAAAATGTTGTTACTATGCTTTTATCTTTTCCTGGGGTTTATTACAATATTAATATGCATCTTGGGGCTCTAGACTAAGAACTGTCTCAGAACTGTCTTGAACTGAAAATTGACTGTCCCGAATATTACCTTTATTTTGTTTGCAATACTGGTACATTTATGTTTCATTTCATGTACTGCTATAATATAATCAGCTATTTTCCGAGCACTCAACGCAGTTCCCTTTCAAAGGGAGCTTCAACGTTGCATTTATTATTACAGTATGGGAAGTGCCTTGCACCCGTGACGAGTATATGAAGCTTGTGTAAAATCATGCCTCTTATAGGCCTGCCATGATCAGGTGACGTGGCAATTAAGCGTGTCGCATGGTTATGCATATATATATATGGCACCTGTGATCCACACCGCCAGTCTTATGCGGTCTCTCTGAAGATAATGCCTCTTGTTTGTGTGACAAAAACGCTTAATTTATACTCGATATTTTCTCAAAATCTTTTAACTTTTCTATCCTTTTTTAGAGGAAAAGAGAGGTAAGTAATGATCGAGAAAGAGTTTAAGAAGTGTGTTACAGCTTGCTCCCGTTTCATCACAGGGAGAAGTGCACACATTCTGGGTGAAGTGTTAGCAGTGTAGTAGGTGATGGCGGCCTCGAGAGGCTGTGCATGGTAATGCCTAAATTAAGCAGCTCGGCTCATGACTTGCGCTCTTCAAAAAAACGGAAGCCGAATGTATTAAAAACTGAGAGCAGCATATAAAGAGCTGCTTGAAGTGATCACCCAGTGTAAGTAAATCCCTCACACTGCAGAAACTCCCCTGTCTTATAGAAGTTCATGACAAAATCTCAGGTAAACCACGCAAACGCCATATTCATAACCCCACGATGTTGGATTATTCGGCTATTGTGGGGATGAATGGCATGGCTATTTAGCTATGCTCAAGGTGGAGGAGGGCTTGCGAGCTACCTCTCTCCACTGACGGCAGGAAATTACGGGGGCCGGCTTGCATCCAAGCCATGTAAGGCCACAGTGGCATTGGTGGGCAAGCCTATGGAGTAGTAGTCTTGATTGTGGGTCACTGCAGACAATGACAGGCTTGCAGGCCTACCAAGCAGACCTGCTGAGTGAGCTTAACATACGGCGGCATTCAAAGACAGCCAGTTCCTTCCCTGTTGTCTCGAGCTGATCCGCGCATCCATGAGTGGGGCCTGGGCCAGCACTAGTGTGAGGGAGACCCAGAAGGGCGAGTATGGCAGCCCGTAAACCCCTGCAGACAGCCAGGGGAACCAGGCGGCCACAGTCGCAGTCTGCTACTAGGCCTGATCTGAGAATGATCATAAAGGCCGTGCATGCAAAGAAGAGCGGTCATGAGGGGCCATGGAGGGATGTATCTGGGGACATGAGGTTGTTAGGGCAGGTAGCCCCAAGTGCTACTGTAGGGCCTCCCCTAGCAGGGCGTCCCCAAGTTTTCAGTGTTCTCTGGTCAGCGAGCTGTCACAGGGCAACGAAAACCTAATACTTTCCCTCCAATAGAATGTGGAACAGTTAACATCATGAAAAGACCATCAGGTAGCGTGCAAACTACTGCCAAATGTGTCTCCATGGGTTCTGTCTACCGTAGAAGGGTTACCGGGTCCAGTTTGTAGCTTGACACCCCCCCCCCCTTCACAGGTGTGCTCACCACAGCAGTCAGCACAGATAAGAGCCCGACGTTAGCGCAAGAAGTAAGTTACCTTTTGGACAATGGGGCCATAGAACATGTACCCCGTTCCCGAAGGGAGGGAGGTTTACAGCCCTTATTCCCTGTTCCACAAAAAAAGTGGGAGTATGTGGCCAATTTTAGATCTGCGTCATCTGAACCGTACTCTTCGGACATACAGGTTCATAGGCTGACGCTCAAACTTATCATGCCACAGATTCAGTTCAAGAACTGGTTTGTGGCGATAGATCTAAAATGTGCATATTTCCACATACGAATATTGCTAGCTTTATCCTCTTGCTCCTTCACAAAGTGCATGGATGTCGTTCTGGCTCCATTGGGACCCCAGGGCATCTGTGTACCAAACTACCTGGATGACTGGTTAATGCTAGCACTATCCAGGGAACTGACAGTTCAACATTGAGATGTTCCCGCCCACATGAAGAGCTTGGAGCTCAGGTTGAATCTCAGAAACGTATCCTTCCCCAGTGTAGTGGACAGCTTTTGTAGTGGTTGCAGGATTCTACCACGATGAGGGCGTTTCTATCCCCAACATGCGTAGTGTCAATCCTATCATTACTGAGCAGATAAAGCTGGACCTTGGAAGACTTTTGGGGTGGAGTCCACACATGTGGCCCAGGTCACATCTGTATGCTGCCCCCCCCCCCATCTCTCTGCTCCCACAATCTCTAGTGAGAGTTCGCCAAGACAGTCTGCTAGTAGCACCTTTTTGGCCAGCTTAAACATGATTCTAAGAGATAATATCCCTGCGAGATGGCACTCCTTGGGAGATTCCCGTCCACAGGGATCCACTGTAGACCCAGTAAACTGCGCAATAGCTACAGTCGTGGAGTTCCTACAAGAACATTTCTCAGCGGGATGGGCTCCTTCTACAATCAGGGTTACACGGCCACCATTTTGGCCAGACGCGCCCCGCTGAGGGAGCCTCTATGGGGCAACATCCTCTAACTTTGAGGTTCATGCGTGGTGTCAGACGGCTGAGGTCTATCTGAAAACCGCACATGACTTCCTGGGACCTTCTGTGGTCCTGGAAGGTCTGTTTGGTGCCCTATTTGAGCCCCTAGAGTGGATCTACTGTCTCAAGCCGGAGTGCTGATTTATCGCCCTCGGCCGTAGCTACGGAAACTGTGGGTCTGGCCTCTGAGGGGCGTTAGTTTATAAATTCTGGACTCACAACTGAGATTGTAGAAACCATGTTAAATGCTAGAGCACCATCCACAAGGAAATTGTATGCACTCAAGTGGTAACTTTTCATCTTGTGGTGTGGAACGTCAGCTAGACCCAATGAACTGCGCAATAGTCCTGGAGTTCATACAAAGACATTTCTCAGTGGGCTGGGCTCCTTCTACAATGAGGGTTACGCAGCCGCCATTTCGGCCAGCCACGCCCCTGTTGAGGGAGCCTCTATGGGGCAACATCCTCTAACTTCAAGGTTCATGCGTGGTGTCAGACGGCTGAGGCCCATCTGCAGGCCGCGCGGGGGGGGGGGGGGGGGGTTCCTTCTGCAATCAGGGCCGTCGTTTCAGCCAGCCGTGCCCCTGTTGATGGAGCCTCTGTAGGTCAACATCCTCTAACTTTGAGGTTTATGCGTGGTGTCAGACAGCTGAGGCCCATCTGCAGGTCACTAATACCTTCCTGGGATCTTCTGTGGTCCTGGAAGGTCTGTCGGGTGACCCATTTGAGCCCTTAGGGACTATGAAAACTGTGAGTCTGGCACCTGAGGGGCACCAGCTCATAGATTCTGGTCGCACACCTGAGGTGGTTAAACGGTGGACCATGTTAAATGGTAGAGCCCCTGTTCCAGAAAAAAGTGGGACTATGCAGCCAATTTTAGATCTGCATCATCTGAACCATACTCTTCGGACATACAGGTTCAGAGGCTGACTCTCATACATATCGTGCCACAGATTCAGTTCGACAACTGGTTTGGGGCGATGGATCTAAAAGGTGCATATTTCCACATAGGAATATCGCTAGCTTTATCCCCTCGCTCCTTCACAAAGTGCATGGATGTCACTCTGGCTCCATTAGGACCCCAGGGCATCTGTGTACCAAACTACCTGGATGACTGGTTAATGCTAGCACGATCCAGGGAACTGGTGGTTCAACATCGAGATGTTCTTCTCGCCCACATGAAGAGCTTGGGGCTCAGATTGAATCTCAGAAAAGTATGCTTCCCAGGTGCAGTGGACAAGGATGTGGGTGTTTCTATCCCCAACATGCGTAGTGTCAATCCTATCAACACTGAGCATATAAAGCTGGATATTGGGGATCTTGGGGTCGAGGTTCATGCATGGTGTCAGACAGCTGAGGCCCATCTGCAGGCCATGCATACCTTCCTGTAACCCTGCTGTGGTCTTGGAAGGTCTGTCACGGGCCCCATTTGAGCCCTTAGTCAGCCTCTGAGAAGCTTCTGACGCTAAAGTTAGCTCCTTTACTGACGCTGACATCTCTCAAGTGAATGGGAGGTCTGCAAGCTCTCTCGGTTGCCTCCTCCTGCCTTGACTTTTTACCCCTGGATTAGCCAAGGCCTTCCTGTATCTTGAGACAGGATTATACTCCTAAAGTGCCTACATCGGCTGCCCACCCAGTGGTGTTGCAGGATTTCTGCCCTCTGTTCCTCACACCGGAACAAGAGAGGATGCACCTTCTGTGTCCAGTAAGGGCTCTCTGTACCTCGTCCACCGCTCGGGCTAGTGGTGTAAGTCGGAGCAGCTGCTGGGCTGCTTTGGCAGTGACGGGAAAAGTGATGCTGTGTCAGAGCAGTGTATCTCTACTTGGATAGGGGAAAGCAATCTCTAGTATTACAGCTTGGATATTACAGCCTGCAGTGACCCTCGGGTTTGGGTATTTTTGAACAGGCTGTACCCTTGGTATGACTGAGTGGGTATTCCCGTTCCCATACTGTTATGCTAAAAGCAGCATCGAAGTTCCCTTTGAAAGGGAACGTCGGGGTTACGCATGTAACCCTGTTCCCTGAGAAGGGAACAAGACATTGCATAGCACTGTCCTACCAGGGCAGGCCTGTGAATTGTGTCTTCACTTCAAATAATAGAGGCTGGTGGCATGGTTCACAGGTGCCACATATATATCATGCGACGCGCTTAATTGCCACGTCACCTGATCATGGCAGGCCTATAAGTAGAGGCATGATTTTACACAAGCTTCAGATACCGGTCACGCGTGCAAGGAGTTCCCATACTGTTATGCTAAATGCAATGTCTCGTTCCCTTCTCAGGGAACAGGGTTACATGCATAACCCCGATATTCTATTCAAAGAAGGGAATAGAGAGAGAGGGGGAAAAAAACAGTTTTTAGCATTACTGGATGTTACATGGCTACAATAGCCAAGCTGGGCACAGCATTAATTACTTGTCACTTCCTGTGAACATAAGGGAATATTGAAACTTCCTTTATTGGAATTAACTTAAATCAAACTATTTCAGTAGCCCCGTAATTCGTACTATAAGGGCTCATTCTAATTCAGCTCAGAGACCGTTTAGTCTCTCAATTTTTACCAATAATGTCTGTTTATGAAGGTTATTGTAAATATTTTTTCCCACCCATAATATGCTCCATATCTCAGGTCTCCAACTTGATTGCTACCAATGAAGTCTTGCTGGATCAAAATGCTCAGTTCCGCAGCCAGGCAAAGGTCATGACATTATCCTCAACACCCACACCATCAGAACAGAGTCTGGCCCCACCTGTTGGTTCAGTGAGCTCATACAACCATGGCATCGCACAGACTCGTACAACTTTGAGCAGCGCTGGACTACAGTCTCGTGCTGTAACCCAGCAGGAACTGGTGGCCCCTGCCGGGGCCCCTGCTGGTGCTCCCCCAGCCAATGCTGCACCCCCTCCTGCTGCACCCCCTCCTCCTCCACCCCATCTGAACCCTGAGATCGCTCCACTCTCGGCTGCTCTCGCCCAGACCATTGCACAAAGTATGGCACCACCTGTTTCTATGGCACCCGTGGCAGCCTCTGTGGCCCCTGTTGCTGTCTCCATGGCACAGCCGCTGCCGGGCATCACCATGAGTCACGCCACCACGCCGATGGTGTCATACCCCATTGCCAGTCAGAGTATGAGGATCACCACCATGCCACATTAACGCAAGCTCAAATACATGCAATAATTCTTTTTAACTGTAAACATCTTTTTTTCTCACACCCAAATTTGTGGTGCAATTTTACAACATAAGTATTGTATACAGTATTTACATAAACAGTTTCTCTGTGGACATTTCAGAAATGGCTAACACAACACTGGCAACTTGTGGAAGCTCCAAGTACTTACTTTTTTTTAAGTTAATTTATCAGACTCCTTGGTAAGCTAGACCAGTTTCTTATATTCCATATAGATGTTTGACAGAAAGTCCACAAACTAGTTAGTGTTTGTGCTAAAGGCACATATTTTTATATTTTGAATGGACAATATGGTCCTTTTTTTCATGAAAGAATGTTGTGCATTAGCTTCTTGGAAAGAAGTTGTGAATCTGTTAACTCTAAGCTTTAGTTAGTTGTTTTGTTGATTTTGCTCTGTCATTCTTAATCTTTTTACACAAATGGAATAAAAGATCAACCTGTATAAAATTTGTGGTCATTATATTGTGTACAGCACAAGCTTATCAGTGGAATTCAAATAAAATAACAATGCTGTTTATATAACCACTATATATGTACACAATATGGACAAATGAAGCTATCTGCCTTTCCCAAACTCTAGCCACAAACATAGAGGCACACCATTGTCTATAATTTAGTTAGTTAGTTAATCAGTTGTTTAGTTAAACTTTATTGTCTCGTGAGGGAAATTTGTCTTGGGCAACAGTGCCGCATATGGCTGTAGTAAACACCAATAACACATATGGACTTTACACTACCATACATCATACAATCACCATGCATTTACATTACATTGCACATATATCATTGACCCTCCCCTGTACATCATTAATTACCAGGGCCATTAAAACAGAGTGATGTAAAACCATGATAAATATGTGAATTGAACTTAATCACATAAGAAGGGAATAATATATCAGACTCAAAATACTAACTCCACAATTCTAATAGCAGATCGCATAAAAATCTGGTTGATTAAAAACCTTAGTGCAAACACTTGGACAATATTAAACTATGTTAAGAAAATAAAAATAAAATGCCGGAAGTTATTCAAGCCATCTTAAACCGAGCAGATTATTTATTTATGAGCGCTATAGAAGTTTTAATAAAGGACAGCTTATAGCGATTACTTTCAGATCTGCTAGCTCCAAAGCGTTTCCCCGAAGGTAAAACATTGTATTCAGAGTGCAAAATATGGGTACGGCCCTTCAAAATTTTCTGAGCCTGGGAGACCACTATATTTTCGAAGATTATCTGAAGGGAAGTGTAGTCTTTCTTACCCATAACCTTCATTGCAGCTTTTATTAGTTTTTCAATTTTTGTTTTTCACTGGATGATTAGGGTGCCAAAGCAGGATGCCATACCATATCTAATCAGACTTTCCATCACAGCATTGTAAAATAAAGTCATGATCTTAGTACTCACCCCTACCAGTCTCAATCTGCGTAGAAAATGCAGTCTTTGGGCCATTTTGGCACACAGATAGTCGACATGCACATTTCCTTTTAATTATCTAATTATCTAAATCCTTATCTAATTGTATACCCAAGTACTTAGTGAAATTGAGCAAGTAACTTCCTATATCACCAATTACTACGTTGTCATGGGCTCTCACTTCCCTGGGATCAAATATAATCTCTTTAGTTTTCATATTATTATAAGGATGAGATGATTCCTTGCACACCAATCCATAAAAAAGTCAATCTCCCTATAATAGGTTGAAGGGCAATCGCCAACACGCAATAAACTTGAAATGATTGTGTCATCAGAAAATTTTATGACAAAGTTGTTGGGCTCACTACTTCTACACTCGTTAGTATAAAGTGTGAACAAGAGTGGGGAGCTGACAGCTCCTTGAGGTACCCTTGTACTACAAAATGTAGTCTTGGAGAGTGTGGCATTTAATAATTATAGGATTGACTTTCATGTCAGCAAGCTTCTGAACTAGCAAATGAGGGCGGACAATATCAAAAGCAGAACTAAAATCAGCAAATAAAACTCGTGCATAAACGTCAGAATCTTCTAAGTGCTTCCTTATTAAATGAGACACTGTAATGACTGCATCCACACTGCTACGTCCCTCCCTATATGCAAACTGGGAAGGGATCAATGAGTTACATCTTGTCTAAGTAAGTTCAGCATTACTCTTTCAAAGCACTTCATAACTTCACATGTAAGTGCAACAGGTCTAAAATCCTTATTCACTTTAGGACAAGAAATGTTTGGTACTGGGATTATTATAGACTTCTTCCAGAGAACTGGACCAGTATGGCTGTCCAATGATAGCTAAAAGATAGGGCACCACGCCTCAGCTAGTTCTGATGAACACATTTTAAACAAAACTGCCGGCAACCCATCTGGACCTGTGGATTTCTTATTGCCAACTTTGCTAAAGATTGACTGAACCTTTCGATTTTCATATAACCTGGAATGGCATTAAAGGAATCTAAGACCTCCACCTTCCCTAGAGAAGAATCATTCAATACATCGAATCTTAGAAAAAAGTCATTTAAATCGTCAGTTCTGGCCCTGTCATTCAAAGTGACAACCTGAGCCTTTTTAAGTTTCATATTAGTTATATTTTTCATTGTATTCCACAATTTTTTATTGTCCAAGGAGCAAAAATTCTGTTCAATGGCATGTCTGTAGTTATCTCTGGCCTTCCTCAGCATCATATTTCGTTACTTTTGTGCAGCTGCCACCCCCAGCCGATCCTTGTTTCTGAAGGCAAGTTTTTTTTGTATTAATACAAGCTTTCACCTCCTTTGTGATATATGGCTTATTGTTAGGGAAATGCAAAACATCCTTTTTGGGGACAACATTATCAACACAGAATTTAATATAGTCAGTGATAGTTTCAGTTGCCTCATTTAACTCCAAGGAGTGGAAAATGCTCCAGTCGGTGCTAGAGAAGCAGCCTCTCAAAGTCTCAACACTGTCCTCAGTCCACTGCAACACTGTCTTATGTTGAGGCTTACAGGACTTAATAGCAGATCTATATGTAGGTATTAGATGGACAGTCGAATGGTCCGAGTTGGAGAGAGGAGGAAGTGATTTAGCTTTATATGCACACACGATGTTACCAAAACATTTATCTAAAACTTTATTACGTGTACCACCTTTAACGTATTGATAAAAACCAGTTAAAGCAGACTCGAGCCGACAGTGATTGAAATCCCCGAGTATATAGATAGGTGCCCTTGGAGTGCGCTGGAGTTGATTATGCACACATTCAGCTAAGAGATTTGGTTTCCACTAGGGGGAACATAGGCAGCGCAAATTACAATGCAAACTATAATGTCTTTGTATGCTGTAGCATTTATATTTCCTTGCAGCATGACGGTACCCCTGTATACAAAGTGAGAGCAATGAAAACATTGTTTTGTCAAGGTTGGTGTAGAAAAAATTGAGTGGTCTTCACAGAACCCAGATCTCACCTCACACATTTGGGATGAATTGGAATGATTGCAGCACACCAGGCCTTTTTGTCTGACATGAATACCCAACTGCTTACACATTGGTGGCTAAATGGGCACAAATCCTCATAGCCACATTCCAAAATCTAGTGGAAAGCCTTCCCAGTTGAGTGGAGGCTGGTAAAGAAGCAAAGGTGGAACAACTCCGTATTCATGCCCACAGTTTTGGAATGGAATGTTCAATACTCGGCTGTCCACATACTTTTGGACATATAGTGGATATAAAATGTCTACATACTCCTGTAAAATTGCTGGTTTCTGTGAACCAAGATAAATCATGTCTGATCTTTTTCCACCTTTAATGTAATATAGTATCCAACAGAATTCAAGTGAAAAACAAATAGAAACTTTTTAGAAAAATGTTTTTTGATAATACAGACCTTTTGGGTATGAGTGTACCAACTTAGCAAATCTTGATTTGGCAATTTTATTCCACTTTATTCTATGTAAAATTGCTCTAGATCGGTAATTTTGAGGGTATCTCCTGTGCACAGTCCTCTTAAAGTCATTCCACAGTTTTTCGATAGGATCTGGGCTATTCCATAACATGCCCGTGTTGACTTGGATTTGTGCTTGTCACATGAAAAGATACAGTGTATCATCAAATATTTACACAAATGTGAGGGGTGTACTCACTTTAGTGAGATACTGTATATATGTACAGTACCTGTAGGATTACAAAACCTCCACATCATCTCCAAGGATAGAGAAGGGTCAGCAGGGACTTGGAAGTCCACCACCATCTCCATTGTTTTGGCTATGTTGAACTGTAGGTTTTCTATCCACACCATTCAGTGAAGCTGTCGATCATAGCTCTGAACTCTTACTCCTGCCCTTCACTTGGACACTCCACTACAGCAGAGTGATCAGAAAATTTCTGTAGATTATGCATACTCGGCTTATATTTAAAATCTGAGTAAACAGTGCTAACAAGAAAGGAGATAGAACTGTTCCTTGTGTTCATCTGCTCTTGTGTTGCTCACCACCTTGTCCTCAAATGCACAATCAGGGGTTTAGCTGTCAGGTAGTCAGTAATTCAGAAGGTTATGATGGTGTTGACCTGCATTGCCTTAAGCTTTTCATCAAGCAAGAAGGGTATGGTGTTAAAGGCACTGGAGTGGGGACACTGTAGTAATAGACAACGGCATCTACACCAACATGGTGTTGATATGCAAACTGCAAGGGGTCCAGGGTTGATCCAACTTTTTTGTTTTACCTAGTGAGTCGAGACACTCAAACAGGAGAATCCAGTTATTAGTAAAGCCCCAGGGAACCTCTTTTTCATGTGGCTCATTATAACCCGATGACATTGCACTTTGGGGTAAAGAAAACATTAGCCCGGCTGATGGCTCATTAGTCATTACTGGACAGGCATTCGTGGTGTGCCTCTTGCCGCATATGTGAGCTGGTGAATATACTGGCCATCTTAAATTCATAGATTGATAAAAAGATAAATTGTTGTTGTGTTTTTTTGTTTTGTTTGTTTGTTTGTTTTTTTACATATTTGGACAAGCAAACATTTGATCCTCTTTGTAACAGTGCCTATTAATAAAGTTGATACACTCCTATCAAATGACTTTGTAGGAATATTTCACAATTTAAATGAACAAAAATAAATCAGATCAGTCACATGGAAAAAGTTAATACATTGATCACACCTCCAAATCTGAAAATTTTGTTTGTTATTTAAACCTCTCATATCCAATGTCTGGTGTTGCCTTTGTTGTTGAGGTGTGTGGTGTTATCATGCCAAGATCTAAAGAGTTCTGTAAGGCCTTCAGAAAAAAGGTTGTGGATGCCTATGAGTCTGGCAAGAGATTTAAAAAGATTTCCAAATTATTTCAAATACTTGGCACAGATTTCAAACGCTTGTCAATTATATAAGCGGTCGTATCACGTGCACGTGCCTAGTTTTCTAATAGGTGTGTATTGAGACTAAGTAAATGCCATATTTCTCCACAGTCTCAATCAGCAAATTCCTTGTTAGGCTCAGCCACTTGATTCTAGGTGCTCGTTTTTGTTCTCCCACACTTGTTCACTCCACCTAAACCACTCTACTACCACTCTACTGCGAGTTAGTCTGTGAGATTGGCATTCAACGCAAACAATGATGACTGGTACCTTAGTACACATTGGAAGTGCATCAGCTGCATGGCATAGGGAGTTTTGCACGTACTCAGCCCCTAGGAGAAACTGGGCTCAGTCCTCTTGGTTCTCTGAACAGAATGTTTGCAGAAACCTTCCAATCTCCTGATTAGCTCATTCAATTTGTCCGTTGTACTGTGGTTGGTAACCTGACATAAGGCTCAACATGACACCCAGCTTCTCCATAAAGCTAGCCCAGACTCAAGAGGTGAACTGGGTGCCTCAGTCACTTACAATGCATTCTGATCGCAAAATAGTGAAACATAGTAAATGTTAAATATATATAAATATATTTAATATTTTACATATAAATATTAACTCCACAGTCTTGAAGGAGGTGGGTAGACTAGGCAGGGGAACCAGACATAGAGACTTAGAGAATAAGTCTATGACAACCATAATCACTGCTGTCTGACCCTGGGAGGTCAGTGATGTAGTATATGGCAATGGGGGACCAGTGTCATTGAGGCTTGAGTAAGGGCATGAGCTTGCTGGCTGGCAGTGTGCATGACACCTTATCCTGATGATGAAGACAATACAGGAATCATCACAGTTACAGGCACCCCAACAACCCCCTCCACCAGCCCATTAATAATATCAAGCCAGGTGAGACGGGAGCTATCCAAGCGCCGAATCAACAAATCTATGGACCCAGACAACATCAAACTCAGGCTGCTCAAGGTATGTGCTACAAAGCTTGCAGGTGTGTTTCAACACTTCTTCAATCTTTCTCTAAGGCTGAAAAGGGTGCCCTAACTGTGGAAGACTTCCCGTATTGTTCCGGTGCCCAGGAAAAGTCATCCCAGTACCTCAAATGACTGTAGACCTGTGGTGTTGACCTCTCAAGTCATGAAGATCTTTGAGAGACTGGTCCTGAGGCACCTGAAGCTGATCATGAGTGATCCCACTCTACATGTGTGTGTGTGTGTGGGGGTGGGGGGGTTGTTTTCGGTGTTTGTGTTTTTTAATTTAGTTTTTTTTTGTTAGTATAAAAAGAAAAAACTTTCTGTGATTGTTGCTGTGTGTCAGGTGGTTTGTTTTTCTTCTCAATAAAATTTTATGGGGAAAACAATATTTACAAAGATGTGAGGGGTGTACTCACTTTTGTGAGATACTGCATGTAGATATATAATGTATATAGAATTTTTTAACTCTTCTTTCTTTTCTTTTTGTCTTTTTTGGCCACTGCTGCTGTGACATCCTAATTTCTCCGTCTGGGGATTAATAATGTATTATCTTATCTTATTCAATTCAATTCAATTTTATTTGTATAGCGCTTTTTACAATAGATATTGTCTCAAAGCAGCTTTACAGGAATAAAAACACAGTATACACAGGAATATAAACACAGTATACACAGAGTAAAAGTGAGAAATTATCCCAACTGAGCAAGCCACTGAGTGGCGACAATGGCAAGGAAAAACTCCCTAAGGTGTTAAGAGGAAGAAACCTTGAGAGGAACCAGACTCAGAAGGGAACCCATCCTCATGTGGGTAACAACAGATATTCTCAAACAGATAATTATTGATCTATATGTAATCTGTTTGACTTTGAAAAGCCTTTGTCCCAGCAGTCTGGATTTGGAGTAGATGAGAGCTCCATCCAGAAGTAGGACCTCCGAGACCGATCATGCAGGTCCGGAGAGCAGAAAGGACCAGGATCTCCAACATCTCCATAAACTCATGTGTAGCTCGGCAGAAGGAGAGAGGGAGAGAAAAGATTGTTAAGACTGGGAATTAGCATAATGGGAACTCTATTCAGGGTAGGCTAGAGTGAATAAATACGTTTTAAGCCTAGACTTAAACACTGAGACTGTGTCTGAGTCCCGAACACTAAATGGAAGACTGTTCCATAACTGTGGAGCTCTATGAGTGAAAGCTCTTCCCCCTGCTGTAGCCTTCACTATATGCGGTACAGACAAATAGCCTGCATCTGTGGATCTAAGTGGGCGTGGCAGATCATAGAAGACCAAAAGATCGCTTAAATACTGTGGTGCAAGACCTTTTAGTGCTTTATAGGTTAATAATAGTATTTTAAAATCTACGCGAGATTTAACTGGGAGCCAATGCAGTGTGGATAAGATCAGGGTGATGTGGTCATAAAAAAATCTTATCTTATCTTACCTTATCTTATCCTATCCTGGGCACAAGCAGTGCAGGTCAATGGTCTTGCGCCACAGTATTCAAGTGATCTTTTGGTCTTCTATGATCCACCATGCCTACTTAGATCAAAAGATGGAGGCTATTTGACGGTACCCTGAATAGTCTTCCAATTAGTGTTCGGGAGTCAGACACAGTCTCAGTGTTTAAGTCTAGGCTTAAAACGTATTTGTTCACTCAGGCCTACCCTGGCTAGACCTTCTATTAGACCTTCTATTATGCTAATTCCCAGTCCTAACAATCTTTTTTCTCCCTCTCTCGAGCCACATGTTAGTGCGCGTGCACATTCAAACCTTTTGTTTGTGTGCGTGTGTGTGTGTGTGTGTGTGTGATTCTCACAAATATACAGTGGTGTGAAAAAGTGTTTGCCCCCTTCCTCATTTCCTGTTCCTTTGCATGTTTGTCACACTTAAGTGTTTCGGAACATCAAACCAATTTAAACAATAGTCAAGGACAACACAAGTAAACACAAAATGCAATTTGTAAATGAAGGTGTTTATTATTAAAGGTGAAAAAAAATCCAAACCATCATGGCCCTGTGTGAAAAAGTGATTGCCCCCCTTACTATAACTGTGGTTGCCACACCTGAGTTCAATTTCTCTAGCCACACCCAGGCCTGATTATTGCCACACCTGTTCACAATCAAGGCATCACTTAAATAGGAGCTGCTTGACACAGTAAGGTCCACCAGAAGATCCTTAAAAGCTACACATCATGCCGAGACCCAAAGAAATTCAGGAACAATTGAGAAAGAAAGTAATTGAGATCTATCAGTCTGGAAAGGGTTATAAAGCCATTTCCAAAGCTTTGGGAATCCACCGAACCACAGTGAGAGCCATTATCCACGAATTGCGAAGACATGGAACAGTGGTGAACCTTCCCAGGAGTGGCCGGCCGCCCCAAATTACCCCAAGAGCGCAGCGACGACTCATCCAAGAGGTCACA
>JAFFST010050812.1:124126-167192 GCA_022414735.1 Noturus placidus | reverse complement strand
GTGTCAAGCAGCTCCTATTTAAGTGATGCCTTGATTGTGAACAGGTGTGGCAATAATCAGGCCAGGGTGTGGCTAGAGAAATTGAACTCAGGTGTGGACAACCACAGTTATAGTAAGGGGGGCAATCACTTTTTCACACAGGGCCATGATGGTTTGGATTTTTTTTCACCTTTAATAATAAACACCTTCATTTACAAATTGCATTTTGTGTTTAATTGTGTTGTCCTTGACTATTGTTTAAATTGGTTTGATGTTCCGAAACACTTAAGTGTGACAAACATGCAAAGGAACAGGAAATGAGGAAGGGGGCAAACACTTTTTCACACCACTGTATATGAGTATACAAAAATATATACACACAATATATGTTCATGTACCTTGCATATCTGCATGAGTCCTTATGACACACTACAATTCAGTACATTTTTGGTCAGTACCTTACTCTGATGACGTGCACTGAATCAGCCAGGGTTGCATAGTCTGGACAGTAGCTGCTGGTAACCAGCAGGCCTCCAAATGATGATCAGTCATTGTGGAACAGTATTTGGACTTAATAATCTTCATGTGGGAAAAGGCTGACTAAACTAAATTAGTAGAGCCAAATAATGCAGTAAAGGAGGTTGCACATTTCCTCATGTTTGGGTACTTTTCCCCCGTGAGTAAGTTCCAAAACTGTCCATGAGCCCTGGACTTCATCTGAATGTCAGTCTGTAGTTTCAAAATCTCATCCTCCACTTCAGACAATTTCAGGTGAAAACAGCGTTGCAATGTTTGATGCGAGTGAATCAACCTCAACATTGTCCCTAAATGGGTAGCACATGAATGTAGTGACTGGCTCCAGTAAAGCAAAGTCTTGAAAGCGTCTGTCAAACTCTGACCGACAGCTGTCAATCTGCTCCGTGTAGTGTGCAATTTTCAATTGCGTACAAGCATTCCGCAGCGTCTCCAGCTCTGACGTGAGATTTTGGAAGTTCCCAAAATCATGGTGCTGCAGCTTTGAGGACAGAAGTTGCATTTTCCATTTAAAGGCATTAACTGAGCTGATCATATTGACCACGGTTTTGTCTTATCCTTACAGCTCCAAATTAAGCACATTTAACATGTTGGTCAGATCGGTTAAAAATGCCAAGTCTGCAGGAATTTACCCCTACTAAACCATCTCACGTCAGTGTGTAGCAGGAGCTCTGAGTGTTCGCAGTCTGCCTTCTCCAAATGCGCATGGAACAGCTGTTTTTGAAGTGATTTAGCACGTATTGAACAGGATCTTTGTTGCCACATCCATGATCTCTTTCATGTTTAGCATTTTTGCGCATAAGGCTTGTTGGTGTATGATGCAGTGGTAAGTAAGAAAGTTAGGAAAAGCATCGTCTTCCCTGCACTTGGCAATGAATCCATTTGCACTGCCATTTGGGCGCACCGTCCGTGGTGACTGACATCAGTTTATACAGTGGGAGCTGGGTTTTGTTAATGAAATCTTTAAAAAAACTGAAAAATGTTAACTCAGTGATTTTGCTCACTAGCCTTTAGCAGTAGCTGGAGCGTTTGATTGCACACACGTGGTGAGAGAAAAGACGAGATCTCAGACTAGCTGCCCTGTACGTCAACACTAACATCTATATATTTTTTTGAATGGCGATCTACCCGCACTTCCTTTGCGATCGACCGGTCGATCGCGATCGACGTATTGGGCACCCCTGATGTGCATCGTACATGAGTACAGCTGAAAGGTCTAATTTACCAACAAAGATCATGCAAAACAATTTTGTGGAATTTCACCAATTCATGTAGTTTTCTGCAAAAAGCACAAAAAACTCTGCAAGTTGCGTCGCAAAGTTTGAAAAAAGCTGCAACAATCACAAACCTGTTCGGACTGATAAATTATTCAACAGTTCAAGCTTATAAAGTCTACTCATGAAGTGTAACTGGATTTGAAATGTTCCTATCTTAGGAAAACTAATTGTTAGGTGCTTTGGATTTTCTCTTGAAAGACTACATTGTATTAGAATTTTTATATTACTTTGTAGACTATATATTTTTTTTTATTATGTAAAAGTGTCAATAGTATCAAACATTTCTGATTAAAAATAAACACTACAGAAATATATTAAGTTCAGTGCTTTTCATAATTGATAAATGATATACAGCAAGTGGACAAGGTGAGAAAAATCATAATGTAGGCTATACATTTTTTTTTATTTCAAAAGTATTGATTTATTATTGTTTTGTGGCACCCTGAATCAGAACTGAATACATTTCTAGCCCTTTAAAACTTACTTTTATTTCCAAAAGATGAAACAATGGGATAATTCACCATTGGTCTAACTCTGGATCAAACTGTAGGCTTACATTTCATTTAATGTAATTAAAGTTATTACTAGGGAGGCAGCACTAACCTTGCTTATAGATTTCCAATCGTCATGATGATGATGATGTGGAAGAGTCGTGTAGTGGAAGATCACTGTGATTAGGGACAAGTTTCACACAACTAAAGCAGCATGCATTGGTCAAAATGAAAATTATGCAACTCAAAAGGCTTCATTATTTAGCAAAAAAAGAAACATAAAAAGCAGTGTAAAATCAAATGATACTGTAACAGAATGACTGAACCTGGCACACACCATAATAACCGGCACAGCAGAATACTAAGAACGTTATAAAACCAACACAGCTGGCTTACATGCTGTGTTGGGTCGCTTATATGAGGTGGGTCATGGTGAAATGGTTCAATTATGTGAATTGATATTTCAAAAAGCCACAGTGGCCACATAATCCACCTGCGTCCTTGAGCACCACTGATCTGTTCCTTTGTTGCGATGGCTTGTTTCAGCAGTCCGTCGATGTTGTTAAAATAGAGGCTGCTGTTGGCCATGCTCTTCACTGCACTTGAATAAAAACAGGCAAAATATATTCCACATAATGTACTGTTTTGACCTATAATACCGTGTTTAGGTGATTAAACTCTTACCTGCAGGCATACTCCACTGTATAAATTGCACCTTGGCTCTGTTCTTCCCAGCTCTGCATGTCTGTCTATAGACAATTAAGTGACACAAACTGTTAAACACAGTCCATACAGGATTTCCCAGAGTTTTATATTTAGATTGTTGTGGCCAAAAATGCTTGATTTTGCTGTGGCTTATTTTTCTAGATTTGCAATGCAATTTGCTTTTTTTTAATGGAAATCCACTTGAATTGGTGAAATTGTAATTTCACAAAACTGTCTTTCACAATGATATTTGTTTGTAAATGAGACCTTTTAGCTGTACTCATGTTCAGCGCATGTGAAGAGGGCTTTGACTTAAAGCATGTTGTGATGACAGCACATAATGCGTCTTGGCCTAAATCGGCAGAACTTTTGAAAAAGTGCAAGCTCCTCCAAATATTGCAGTTTGCTTGATTTTGTCTTAATTTCTGCAATCACAAAATCCTGGAGTTACTGCTAAATAACATAAAGCCAAAAGTGTAGAAGTAGTGGTCTTGTATGTCTGGAGTCTGTAACGGCCACCTAATGTTAAATACTGAATGTTCATGTGCCTTTAAGATGACTTCTTCTATGGTGTACATTATTGTATGCATGTACGCTGTGAGGGCACAACTCATACACCAGCACTCGTGATGTGAGCTGGATAGCTGTGGTTCAACTGAATCAACTGTCTGGGCTAGAAATAAATCAGTCCCAGTCTGACTTATTCATAAAACTCTGGGCATTATTACTGACTGTGCAGTTGATCTTGTTTCCCAATTTTTTTTTTGCTTTTATCACATTTGATAACAGCAAACAATCTCATGTGGATGTCAAAAATCCATCCACGGTTATCCTATTCAAGGTGGCAGGGCAAATTCCACACACATTCACACACTACGGACAATTTAGAGATGCCAATCAGCTTACAGTACATGTCTTTGGACTGGGGGAGGAAACCAGAGTATTCGGAGGAAGCCCACGGGGAAAACATGCAAACTCACAGGGCAAAGGTGGGAATCGAACCCCCAACATACATAAATATGTATATTTTGGGGCGGCTGTGGCTCAATCGGTAGAGCGGGTTGTCCACTAATCCACTAATCGTAGGGTTGGTGGTTCGAATCCCGGCCCGGGTGATCCCATGCCGAAGTGTCCTTGGGCAAGACACTGAACCCGAAGTTGCCCCCAATGGCAAGCTAGCACCTTGCATGGCAGCTGTGCTACCATTGGTGTGTGTGTGTGTGTGTGTGTGTGTGCTCTCATTTGGAAGTTGCTTGTAAATGTAAAAATGTAAAATAATATTTCTGTAAAGCTGCTTTGAGACAATATACCATTGTAAAAAGCGCTATACAAATTGATAAATTATTATTATTAAATTATTAAATTAAATTATATAAAAATATTCACACACACACACACACACACACACACACACACATACATACATACAGTACATATATGCCCATTGATACCGCCTGCCCCTGCTCATAATTCACTTCATGTCGATGATTAAAGTAAACAGAAATGAAAACACCTTACCTTATGTTGTACCAGCTCAGGCAGTGACCTCCTCACGTGCTCCTGCAGGCGATACAGTGCTATGGACGGCTCATTAGCCAACACGCACATGCTCTCCGTGAACTTATCCGTCACTGACACCGAGAAAACAAACAGTTTATTTTCTATAGCGAACTCCTGCGACACTGTATGGTTCATATACATGTCAGATTTTTTTTTTTTTAACAGCGCAGACAATTATGTTGAACCAAAAATAAGCCACATGTATTAGCGCTAGCAAGCTCAATAATAATGTTTACAATAATAAATCCGTAACAAACTAACTTCAACTGTTTATATGGCTCGTAACCAAACAGGAAGAACGACTATTTTTGCCACCTTACCTCGCTTTACTTTCAGTGGCATTTCCTGGTCGTCCATTTTAAACAAAACGCAGTATTTCCTTCAGTTAAAAGAAACACTAGATAAGCTCCAGGTGGCCCTGAAAAGGAGTAAGCGGTTGAAGGTGGATGGACAGTTTATTTATTTATGCCCACACAGTACTGTCACGGGTTGTGCGATTACGTATAGTGCAGTGCTCCGGGAATTTCGTCCGGCTTCCAACATCAATCCTAACAAATAGTTCCGACGTGTTTGAGGGAAAAGCGCTTTCACCCTAAGATGAAAAGAAAACGGTCTAAACTTTGCCAAATCTAAAAAAAAAAAAAAAACAAGACTTTATGTTTGTTACTTTTAAACAAAACGTGTCACAAGTGTAATGTATGACCGTTTTTTACACCTTAGAATCGACGCGAGGTATGTTTTAGTTTCAGTTTTGTTAGCGAATAAATCAGGAAATAAAGAGAAATTGCTTTAAGAAGTGCTGAGACAGGAGCTAGAGTTCCGGTAAGATAATACTATTTGTTCATTTCTATAACGCTCATGTTTGAATAAGTTTTTTTGAAAAGGTTTTTGTTGCTCGTAGTGATACGGATGAGAGTTTTGTAACGGGTCGACTTGGGATTTGTGTGTACTTTCTTTATTTGAAGCAGATGTGATGATAAAACCATGATGGAGAATATAAGTGACGAGAGCGCGCTTGATCACTCCACCACCCTCACTAACAAACAGCGCGGGAACGAGCTCACAGTCCGACCCGCCACTCTGGACAGTAAGAGCTGCTCACAACACACATCCATATATACAATGCAAAATCCTTTATAGAAAAGTCACACACCACCATATTCAATCTTTCTTCCATTCTTCTTCAGTAAGTGCTTTATCCTGGTCAGGGTGGCAGTGGATCACAGGAACACTGGGTGCTTAGCAGGGACACACCCTGGATGGGACACCAGTCCATTGCAGGACACCTAGGGGAAAGTTAGCATAGCCAGTCCACTTACTGGTCTTTTCTTTCTGAGATTGGCGGAAACCGGGGGGAAAAAATAATAATAATAATAATAATTTATCAATTTGTATAGCGCTTTTTTACAATGGTACATTGTCTCAAAGCAGCTTTACAGAAATATCATTTTACATTTTTACATTTACAAACGACTTACTAATGAGAGCACATTCACACACCAATGGTAGCAGAGCTGCCATGCAAGGTGCTAGCTTGCCATTGGGGGCAACTTAGGGTTCAGTGTCTTGCCCAAGGACACTTCGGCATGGGATCACCCGGGCCGGGATTCGAACCACCAACCCCACGATTAGTGGAGTAGTGGACAACCCGCTCTACCGACTGAGCCACAGCTGCCCCGAATTTATTTATTTATTAAAAAATAACCCTGAACATGCAGTAACCCAAGCTCAGGATCAAACCATAATGCTACAGCAATGCTACTCCATTACCCCTTATACCAGCATTTAACAGTTAAAATACATGCTGAGTAATATATATGGTATAATTTACATTTTTGTGGTTGTAAATTATTCATTCAAATTCAGAGTCGCATGCTATTTTAATTAACAGTAGCTTCATTTAGTTTAATTAGCTTGCTTCTCCCTGTACCTTTCCTCCCCCAGTCCAAAGACATGCATTGGAGGCTGATTGGCATCTCTAAATTGTCCACAGTGTGTGTGTGTGTGTGTGTGTGTGTGCGTGTGTAGTTGTACCATGTGCTGGTTTGGCACCCCATCCAGAGTGCCCCCACCCTGTGCCCCAAGTCCCCCGGGATAAGGTCCAGGCTCCCTGCGACCCCGTGTAGAATAAGCGATACAGAAAATGGATGGATTTTTTCCAGTGATCATTTATTTTCCCATGTTAATTTTATTCACAGCATAGTCACATGCGATCACATTACTGATATACCTTTATACACATGTGAAAAACATATGATCTTGTATGAGAATGTATGTGATTTTTCCATATTGGATAATTCATCCCAGGCCTGTTCACACTAATGTCAGATAATGATCATGTAGAAATGCAGATGTGAAGGAAGGACAATTGGATCTGAACAGAAAAGTGGAATAAGGGTTGTAATGTATATTATAATAATATAGTCATAATTTTAAAATTAATTTTAAATTATTATTAATTTAAAAGAAGGCATAAAAGGCAGAATTATCGGTATCGGCCGATATCACTCTGAATAATCGGTTATCTGTATCGGCTGAGAAATTTAATATCGTGCATCTCTAGTGTGGTCCCATATCTTAAACACCACCAAGACCATCTTCCATTATCAGCTGTGCGTTCACTGTACGGTATGAAATGAATTACAGATTTTAACTTCCTTAATTTCTTAGATTTGTCCATTCATCAACTGGCTGCTCATGGTGAACTCTCAAAAGTAAAGACACATCTTGCCAGTGGTAAGCAGTACTGTGTATTGGTGGCATTTCTATATACAATGACCGAGATTAATATTAACAGACATAATATGTTAAATTTAAGACATGCCTGGCTTTTTTTTTTGTTGTTTATTTGTTTGTTTGTTTGCTTTTTAGACCATGCCTTACTGAATAGTCAGGATGAACGGGGATTCACGCCACTTATGTGGGCAGCAGCATTTGGAGAGATTGAAATGGTCCAATTTCTAATAGAGCAGGTAAGAAAGGCTACACAATGAGTAGACTAACAGTCTCTTGCGTTGGATACGTGACAAATATGGTCGTGTTTTAAACAAGGGCGCTGATCCGAAAACCTTTGCACGGGAGCGAGAATGCGCTTTATCCTTAGCCAGTGCTGGGGGATACGCAGACATCGTTGATATGCTTTTAAAACATGAGGTTGATGTCGATTCCTACGATTGGGTGAGTAGAAAATGAAACAAAATGGCATCAAAGTGCATCATTGAATCTCCACATGTATAACCTCTATTCATTTTTGACACAGAATGGAGGAACTCCTCTTCTTTATGCAGTTCGTGGCAATCATATAAAATGTGTGCAAGCTCTGTTAAGTAAGTTTATAATTATGTTCATTTTTAAAACAACAGGATCACTTTTTAATAATCTTTTGTACTCTACACTATCAACGATCTATTTTTATCTTTGTAGTTTGTGTGTTTCCTGTATGATATTATGGGTTGCTTGTTTTAGTTCAGGTCATAAGTGACCTGTGCACTTTTTAATAATCCTGTTTATAATACAGAGGTGATGTTTAGAGTCATTTTGAGCGAAGAACAAGTTGAAATAAAAAGAATTAATGATCAGTTTTTGTGAATCGAAAAGAAAAATGTGATTTAATTTAATGACCAATCGACTTCATCTTTTAGATACATATACCTGCCATATAATAAAAGCTCTTGGGGCTGCATTTTCATCAGTATTGATTATACTGAAATATAAATAAGATTGAAAAGCAATTGTTAGATATGGTGATATAAAATCTAAAGAGATGGCCAAAGGCACAGCACTGCTGAATACTGAACAAAAAACAAGAATTAGACCTACTTCTTCTTATTATTATAGTTTTCATTATTATAATTGCATTTATTTTATTCACACTAATACAATAAGCACAACTGTGTGTTTAGGACATGGAGCTGATATTACATTCGAAGCAGACTCCGGATACAGCCCACTGGCGCTTGCCATTGCTCTTGGCTTCAAAAAAAGTAAGTATCCTTAATCCTGCAATTCATCTACAACCCCAATTACGAAAAAAAAAGTTGGGACGGTATGGAAAATGTTAATAAAGACAAAGAAGAGTGATTTGTAAATGTACTTTGACTTTATTTAAACAAAAACCGTATAAAGCCAAGGTATTTAATGTTTCACCTAATCAACTGCAGTTTTTTGAAGATAAACATTTATTTTGAAATTGATGCATGCAAGACCTTCCAAAAAAGTTGGGACAGGGGCAATTTAAAACAAACAGCGATGTGACAAGTTGAAATAAGAAGGTGATGTGAAACAAGTGAGGCAATCATAATATATATATATAAGGTGTCTCCAGAAAAGGCCTAGTCCTTCAAGAGCAAGGATTGTTCGAGGCTTGCCAATTATGCTTCAGCGATTAATCCAACACTTTGAGATCAAGATTCCTCAAAGACAGATCAGTGGGATTTTGGGCATTTCACCTTCTACAGTGCACAATATAATTAAAAGGTTCAAGGAATCCGGTCAAATCTCAGTGCGTAAAGGGAAAGGCCGAACACCATTTCTGAATGCGCGTGATCTCCGATCTCTCAGACGTTACTGTCTTAAAAACCGTCATGAGTCTGTAATGGAGATCCTGACATGGGCTCGGGAATACTTCGGTAAACCTTTTCCGTCAACACCATTCACCACTACATCCACAGATGCAAGTTAAGGATTTACTATCCAAAGCAGAAGATATACATCAACACTGTCCAGAAGCGCCACTGACTTCTCTGGGCTCGGTCTCATCCGAGCTGAACAGTAGCACAGTGGAATCGTGTTTTGTGGCCCGTCGAGTCAACATTTCAAATAGATTTTGGACAAAACAGACATCATGTTCTCCAGGCCAAAGAGGAAAAGGACCATCCAAGCTGTTATCAGCATCAGGTCCAAATACCAGCGTCTGTCATGGTATGGGTAACTTTCACGTCTGTGAGACCATTAATGCAGAAAGATATGTACACATTTTGGAGCAACATATGCTGCCATGTAGAGCAGGACAAACGTCAAACCACATTTTGCCCAGATTACAAGTGCATGGTTGCATAAGCAGAGAGTGCAGGTGCTAGCATGGCCTGCCTGCAGTCCTGACCTGTCTCTGAATCTGTGGCGCATTATGAAACACAAAATAAGGCAATGAAGGCCCCGTACAGTTGCAGGTGATGTTACACGGTGGTAAACAGTCGACTATCCCAACTTTTTTGGTCATCAGATTTTAAATGAATGTATATTATATAGTGCAGGGGTCTTCAATGTTTTCCAGGCCAAGGACCCCCAAACTGATCGCGAGATGGAGCGGGGACACCCTAATTATATACTGTATATTGTATGAAATTGTGTTATATCAAACTGGTACCAAAACTTTCGCGACCCCCATCCAGTACCTCCGCGGACCCCCTAGGGGTCGCGGACCCCCTGTTGAAGACCTCTGATATAGTGTATATACTTTTTGCTATAGGTTAATTTATAATGCAAATGTTGCTGAATATAAATACACTGTTGCCTGACCAGCACTTTTTTTAATTATTATTTTTTAAATAAAAAAATCTTTTTCAGTGCAAAAGCTGCTTGAGGATCACATACTGCACCTGCTTCGATGATCACACAACTACATTTAAGTCATAATTGTCTTTTTGAATGCTGCTCTTTCTGTACCTTTGTAATAAAAATCACTATAAACCTTTGTCAAAGCCATTTATTTAAAAAAAAAAAAAAAAAAAAAAAACTTTAGTGAGCATTTAAATACATTTGATCCTCAATATATAAAATTAATGCAATAAAAAGTCCATCTGTGCACAAAGAAAGAGTGTAAGAGATTCAGGTGATCTGTCCATCAAAGCAAGCCGCTGTTTGCTGGGTTTTTTTTTTTTTTTGCGTTCTGGTTCTCTCATTTGTTCTCTTTTCCAAACATCAGGAAGCTCGTTCTCCCAGGATGTCCAAAGAGTAAACTATTATTCTTCCAAAAAAGTCTGTACTGTTTTCAAATACTATTTTAAGCTTCTGCACCAGAGGGGCATTTTGAATGGGAAAGCTGTGGGTGCGGAGTCAAGGCTATAATATCAGCATGGGATGAGTGAAAGATGTGTGATTTCTGGCAATGAACCAGCATCAGCAACTGGGCAAAATTCTACTTTATGTTTCTCCATCATTAGTACTGCTTAACTGATAATAGTGTCCAATGTTTACATTTTAAAAAGTAGTAAGCATGTGGCTAACGGAACATTTTTTTTTTTTTTTTTAGCTTTTTTAAAACCGTATGTAGGTGTCAGGTAGTGATGGTGTCCTCCACCCCAAAAATGAAACGACCTACAGACACCACACACATTTCAGGGATAAATAATGTAAATAGCAGATCATTTTTGACTAAACTACATCTTTAAATTGGCTATAGGAATGCACATCAGCATGAATCACAGAATCTGGAACTTACATTCAACAACTCAAATCTACATAGCTAGACTTCTCACTCAAATATACAAACAGATCTCTGAAACCTTTTAAAAAGGATATTTGCAAAGAGTTGTTGTCTTCTGGATAGAAGTCCATAATGTGTTCCAGATTCCCGTCTTTAATAGAGCCTGGGACAGAGACAATGAGACAAAAAAAAACATTAAATAATGCAAGCCTGACTGTGGTTCTGTATGTAAAGAGTCCAGCATAGATTGATACAGATAAGGTTGTGGTAGTGTACAGGGATGATAGCATATGGTTATAAGCAAATCTCTATGCTATTAACGTTGTCTTTTACCTGTATCTTCGATTACAGGATCACGATTCAGAGAATGATATAAATTTTATTTTGCAGCATGGGATTCTGATTGGTCAGAATGTGTTGACTAATTCTCTAACACAGCTCCAAGGCAATGCACACCTTTAGATTAATGTGCTTGTTTTAATACATAATCAACTCATTTACAAGTACTTGTATGCTGGATGAACCACAAATTCATTTTTGATTTTAGTTGTAATTGTTGTAAGTTTTCTATGAGGAGAAAAGTTTATTTAGCATTTTTACATTGAGTCTCCAGTGGAGTGTTTTATAATACAGGGTGTCCCAAAAGCCTCCATACACAGGGGAAATTCCATTCACATTACATTTATTTATTCAGCAGATGCTTTTATCCAAAGTGTCTTACAAATGAGGAAATACAAGTAAAGCGATATATTAAGCAGAGAATAATATAAGTAGTGCTACCATACAAGCTTTTTAATTGAACGCTAGAAGAGGAAAGTGCACAGAGATGAGGTGTAAGAGCCAGTGTAAGTGCAGATTTTTAAAAAATGTATTCATTTATTTTTTGAGTGGGTTTAGTTAAGTATTCACATCTTTTTTTAAGATTGTGAGGGATTCTGCTGTCTGGATTGAGGTTGGAAGTTGACATTTTTTAACAAAATGTCTTTCAAAATGTTTCATACTTATATTTATATATAATATATTCCATATAGCCTTTAAGAATGCCTTTGACAAAAGAAGAACATATTGAAATCATTCTCGCCGCTGGATTGGGAAGCTGTCACAAAGTTGCGATGGACAGGCAATTAAATGCATAACACGAATTCATCATGAGTGGGAGAGATGACTGTGTGTGTGTTTACAAAGAAATGGCAATCATGTAGAGGATGTTTAATTTCCCTGATGTAGTCTGTACTAAAGCTGTAACTGAGTTTTCTGACACAGAGTTGTCTTTGCAATTTCTCTGTAACTTGACAGCCTGCATTTTTTTGTCTTTTAACTTCACGAGAGAATCTGTTTTCATTTCCAGACTGCTGTCTTATAACATAAGGACATGGTGCCTGGATATGCTTTATTCCTTACTTAATTTCTATTGGAAAAAAGAACTTGCGCGCACACTACATGCGCACACAACATTATGTAACAAAAAACATATTTGGTTGTATGTTCATCACACTGAATTGTTCATAGCATTTCTCCTCTATACAGAAACATGAACTTCTAATGCAGTACTTCATTGTGTGAGACTCCAACAGCTAACGATCAAAGTCATCATGAGTTAGAACACGAGTACTGTTAAGCTTTAGGAATGCTTTCAACTAAGAGTGTTATATATATATATATATATATATATATATATATATATACTGTATATATATGGGATTTCTGATAAGACACCTTCTAACTTGCATGAGTTTCCTGAAAATCCTCCCTGGAACTGCAGTTTGAGCTCAGACATTCTGACAGGCCCAGGAAACTCCAAGAGCACCCACTGACACTCTCCCTGTGGAACGAAAGAGGAAATTACAACAACACAAAAAACACTTCTCTGACACGTGTTCTGAAGATCAGCCCCTATTTTTCTTGTGTAGAGTTTAATGACCATGTATGTAAATCAATCTTGGATCCATGTAATTGAATTGAATTTCACCAGACATGAGAAGAAGACAGTAGATTTCCAAATAGGTATTTGTTCCTTTTGGAAGAGTCTCAAGCTACATTGCAAACATCTTACTACTCTATACACTATGATAAGATAATAATAATAATAATTGTATGGCACTTAATGTAACTGAGAATTCACTACATTTATACTATAATGTGCAGCTCAAGACTTTAGAGAAGGCTCAGAAACGAAACCATGACAGTATGTGGAAAGACAGGAGCCTATTAGAAGAAAATCCACCCAGACTTTAAAAAGGTATACCAGATTAATCTTTATGACATGGCACCCTAAATGTATTGTGACATTCTGAGCTGACGTTTTTGGTTTAAATTTCTTAATCGACAGGTTGGTTTGCCTTTGTTTTGGTTCACAGTTTCTTACATGACCCAAAATGTTGTTTGTTTATGTGCTGATAATGGTGCAATGGGAATTCATCTCTACCCAAAGAGAGTGCTGCAGCGGTGCTTTAGGCCTTTAGTCTGCCCAGCTCTCTCACTTCCTCATCTGTACACTCTGCTCAAAAGATCCACTTCCAATGCTTCAAACTTCAGAATCATTAAACAGATAAATGTTTCGATAAAAACGTTTTTAATGTACTTCAGGCTGGATCTTTTCTTTAACATGACAAAATGATCATATGATAACGTACAACTCATTCAGTGCAAATGATGCACTTTTAAATCAATGTTCAGTAGCAGATGATGGGGAAAGCCTAAAGCACAGTGTAGCACTGAAACCTACACTTCAACCTGAAACAGTATTCAAAACTAGAAGAGCCATAGATAAATAGAGCTTTTAAAACATCCGCATGCCGTTCTACTGAAAGCTAGAAGTAGTGATATTCTTTTTAAACGTGATTTCTGATATATTATATTACAGATATATTAACTAACAGTTATTTTTTTTTTTACAATCCTTCTTTACCTGGTCAGAATTCCAGCAGGTCTCCTCACTGCAATCAAACATGAACTTTTTTCCAAACTGTTTGACATTTCTGTTCAAAACGGAGCTAACCCTGTTAAACACAAAACACCACATTTTAACTCACAAAAAGATGTGCTCAAAACACACATTATTTCACTAACATTTGACAATTTTACCTGCTCTGTGTGTTACTACAGATCAGTGACACAGCCATGTTTCAGTCAACAGCCGAAAACCAGGGCGGTTATTTTTACGACATTATAGCCATTTTACGACTACCCGCTGGATGGCAGTATCGCACCTTTGTTTACGTAAATTGGACTAAATACTAAAATGTATTACAAGCATGTCGTTTCTTAAATCAGTGGTGAAAATCACATATGTGTATACTTATACGCCCATTTAAAGGGTTCAACCCGAAGCTCATTAACTGAATCACAAGTATAAATAATCCATCCATCCATCCATCTTCAACCGCTTACTCCTTTTCAGGGTCACGGGGGAACCTGGAGCCTATCCCAGGGATCATCGGGCACAAGGCGGGGTTACACCCTGGACAGGGTGCCAGTCCATCACAGGGCACAATCACATACACACTCACACACATAATGTCTAATAAAAATGTATAATAAATAATAAAAAATATGTTCTGTCAAAAAGCTCCATGCTTCCAATAAATATTCAAAAAATAGTATTAATAAATTTGTTCGTTTTGTAACCGCTTCAGAGTCATGGTGGGTCCAATGCCAATCCCAGGAATACTGGGAGAATTTACAGGGATGGGTTAGCTAACATATACATCACAGGGCACCATGCATACACGCAGTCACAGCTACGGGCACTTTAGTGTAGCCATTTCACCTACAGACATGTTTTCTAGCTGGTGGAAGGAAACTGGAGGATGTCAATATAGACACGTGGAGAACATGCTAAATTCTAGACAGACAGTAACCTGAGTTTCGTATCTAACCAGGGACCCTGAGGCTGTGAGGTGGTAATGCTGCTCATTGTGCCACCATGTCACCCTTTTAAGATCATCTTCTTCTTCTTTTTCTTCTTCTCCTTCTTTTATTGGGTGGTATCACCTTGGTCAATAGTTTTTATTTAAGGTCTGGTAAGAATAAAAAATGAAACCCCTAAGCTACGGGTTCACAGCTCAGTTATGATGTACACTAGAATTGTTCCATATTCTTGTAAAACATTTTATCTTCTCATTGAATTGATTGCTATATTATAGGAAATGTGAGCTTTTAAATAAATCTATGTGCAGTGCAAGATGCAAAATAAAGCTACTAGTGTGGTTGGTTTTAGTGTGCCCACAGTCTGTGATTGGGTTTAAAATACATATTTTCTAAACTGCTTTAACATGAGACATAGTCAGAATGTACTCTGTGTATCACTGTGGCTTCGTGGACTTGAATTTGTCACAGTTAAGGATCATTTCTGGGTATATTTTTAGGTTGCTAGTTTAAATTGGAGTGTAGAGTGACAAGAAGACATAGTGGAGGAGTGCACTTGTCTAAGAATGACATCCATTAAGGCTAAGCCCAAATCCTGTTCTAAAACTGTTTTGATCTTATGCAAAGGACTGCTTTTCAGTGACAATGTGAGATTGTATATATTAGTTACTGGTCAATGGAGCACATAAAATGTCAGTGGAGTTATCATCAGGAGCACTTGGAAAAAAAACTTGGAGTATTTGATGTACATAATTCAAAAGTTTGGCTTGTGCATATCTAAAAGGTGCTGGATATTCTCTGCACAGTTAGTGTGCATATTGTTGATGGCATTGTAAACATGTCAGTGTCACTGCTGGGTTGAAAAACCATCCACTACTCAGAAATCTCCAGTAGAGAGCAAGCATGTGGTTAGGAACTGACATTGATAAAGATAATACATAATCATCCAGTGAGACAAAAAGCATCCAGTGAATGGCAGTTCTGTAGTTGGAAATGCCTTGTTGATGAGAGAGGCCAGAGGAGAACAACCAGACTGGTTCAAACTGACAGGAAGGCTATGGTAACGAAAATAACTATGCTTTACAACTGTGGTGAGCAGAAAATCATTTCAAATTGCACAAGACGCCAAAGTTTGCAGCAGATGAGCTATTGTTGGCACAGCCTCTTTGAAAAAAAGGTTTGATGAGCAGGAAAATGTAATTGCAATATTGCATCCCTCCAGGACTGCAGTCTTATAAAGCATTAGTTTGTAACTGCTACTGAAGCAATGCTAGACTGCACATTATAGTGTGCTTCCCTCCTTTAATACACTCAATGTACTCAACTTATCAACTCATTACCAAACTTTTCAAGAGTTCAGAATTGGTGTGTTAGAGTAAAATTGTGCAGTGTAGCAGTAGTTGGATTGGGAAACAAGGTGTCCTCTTTGTGGTTGAGCTACTACTGGTTTGGAAACTGTTGTGGGTTTAGCACTGCTTAATGAGTTCTGTATTTCACTCAAACATGGACATCTTTCAGTTATCATGAACAAGATTTAAAGTCCTAGAACATAAGGTGCTAGAGTCTAGGGCTTTAAATTTTTGTATTGAGTGAAAGACAGTGTGAGACATCATGCATTAGCACAATGGTCATTTTGGAAATGTCTGGCATTTTCACTGACATCTTGGAATAACCAAGAACCAAATGATCTTACTGCAAAAATGATAAAGTGATACAAAGTATTTAGCTTTAATGCTCCAAAAGTATGGAAATGTGATGCTGCAGCTGTCAGACACAGCTTGCTTGTAATATGGGCTGTGATATTGGAACTTTATAAGTGAAAGTGAAATAAAAGATCCCCCCACCACCACCACCACCACTTTAAGATTTGGAACAACAAGTGTTTAGTCAGTTTTGGTTCACAGGAACATTGAATGGTCTGGTTATTACAATCTGTAAACCATGCAGACAGAGCAGCTTCCATCACTACTGACCAGCTTAAAAATCACACTGGTTGTAATTGAATCACATGTACATGAATCATAAATAAATTAATCTTATGTAAACATTCCTGGGCGGGGTGGGAGGGGCTGTTATTGGGTAAAAAAAAAAAATATTGATTCTGTATTGCTATATTTTGTTGTACTCTGAAAAGTGTATAAGAATCAATAAAAAAATTATTAAAAAAAAAAATCACACTGGTTTGTGTGAAGCAGAACAGCACCATAAACTAGGGCCATATGGCTTCTTTTATTAAATTCTTTCTTTGCTAAATTTATATAGAACATGTGTTTCTCTTGCTATAAGATTTTTTTATTCTATTGCAACTCTGAATATGTACAAACTTCTTGAGGAGGGGTTTCGTAATCTGTCCAGGAAAGCACATCGACCTGGTATGTCACATGCATTCCCTTAGCTCTGGAAAGTTCTGCTTCATTTTGAATGAGCTTTCTAATTAAGGCATTAAGAAGCAAAGCGTTTGAACAATATGCTTGGCTGCCTCCATTACAGAGCACAATCAGTTGTAATTTGTTCGTTTACAACAACAAGAAACAGATTTTAGGCCTTTTTTTTCCCCTTATGGTTGCAGAGTAGGCATCCATTAGGCTGTTTACTATAATGAAGGGAATAGTAGATGTGTTAGCCTGTGCACTAAATTACGATGGATGATGGATGGAGAAAGAGACTGACAGGAAGATGAAGCATCCTTAAGGTGTTGTAATTGCCTCCAGTGGTACCATAGGTGCCTTCAGTCTTTCTGCTAGTGGTACTGATTATGTACTGTTTGGACATTAACCTTGTCTGGTGTATAGTCATCAGAACATAAACATGAGCCTCAGGGGTTGAGACGGCAGCTCAGTAAATGGCTGACCAGAGCATCTCAATCCTGTTGATGGGTCTCCATTTCACAGGATCTTTGTCATCATGATGTGCTGTGGAGTATGGACCCCTCTGGCTATTGGTTCTACAAAGTTAAAGGTACATGCATCAGCAGAGGTTATGAAGTGTGACTGGTCCCACTTAGAAGTGCACCAGTGTGACTTACAAACTGCCAAATAGGCAACTTGCTAAAGCATCTGCTTGGGCTCAAATGTGTTAAGTGAAGAAAATAGCCTTTCTAAGTCTGAAGATATACCTAAACAAACTTGCAAAGATGTACATAAGCAAAATAACCATATGAAGGGACATTTGTAAACACTGTGTATTGTATTGGCACTGAACCGTCCAATTTGACTAAGGGATGATGTTTGCATAGAGCTTTATATCTATATGGCTATATAATTGCATACACCTTAAGTATAAATTAAGCATACATGTCATTTTTATTGAGTATTTTTTTTAAGTAATTATGTCAAAAAATGATTGTGATTGCATTAATAGGCCAGATAAGTAGTCTGATTAAGAAATCATTCACATTGCATAATGAATAATATTACGCACAGAATACTAAATGACAGAAGAAAAAATGGAGGCTCATTTTTGTATTTTTGTATTTTAGTTTTCATGGACATCTATCCATTCCACATTGTCTCCTTGTCCTCTTGTGTAACTTTGCCGTTTCTTCCCTGAATCTTAGAAAAACGAAGTTTTCCAGCACTGAAAAGACATGAAGGACTTAACATTTAGTAATTTCTTTGTAACCCGCTGCAATTTTCTTTCTTAGAAACTCCAACAAAAACACAACATTAAATGTAACTATACATTGATAAACAGTATGTACCAATCTGTAATAATTAAAGAATTGTAAATGTTGCCAAATAGTTGTAGTATAATTGGAATAAAACTTCAGGACACACTCTGGGGTGGCAACAGTATCACCACTTCATATTGCTCTGCACCACACCATGTTTTTGATTATTTTCCTATAAGAGCTCACCCCAATATGTTTTAGTCCTTACTTATTGCAGGACTCAAAAAGGGCTCTGTAGACTGTTTCATACAAAAGCTAAATGTCAGTTATGATATGCTTATGTAAAATGTGTTTGATCCCCGCTATAACCACCACAAGCTGTAACTTTCATTTCCTAGCTAGAATTGAAACATACTGTACTGACATAATGACATGCCACCTAGTGATATGCTTTATATCTAGTGATTCTAGCTGATTGTGACCTGATTTGACACTGTAAAGTGGGCACAAAAAGTGGTCATTAAAGACATAACTGAACATAACTGGTGAAAAATCTAATATTTTAGTTTTCATGGCCATCTATCCTTTTCACTCCCTGAATATTAGTAATAGGAAGGTTGTCCAAGATTGGCTACTAAATGAGTGAAAGGCAGACTAGAACATTTTCAAGTCTCCAGCTGTCTAGATACCTGTCTTGGTTTAACCAAGTTAATTGCATTTACAGCTATTATGACAAAATAGCAGCCCTAATTAGGAGGGTTGAATCTCATTAGTGCTCATTTACTCTGACTGCAACAGCGTGCAGTCTGTGAGGTGCTCTGGATGTGTTCTTCACTTTGGGCATTTTATTATGCTGAATTAGAGGTTAGACCATGGTGTTACAGCCCTAGGGTATAGACACAACTATAATTGGGCTTTTAGTGGGGGTGTGTGTGTGTGTGTGTGTGTTGGTTGGTTGGTTGGTGATTGGTTGGGGGATGGGAGGTTGTAGGCACAACGTCACAGCTGCAGTGAAATCATTTAGTTTCTAACTCCATATTGTCAACAGTAAGTGATTTCACTCTCAATAGCTGCTGATTCCACTGAATAAACCATTCAAATACCATTAAACCCAGTTTCACTTTAAGTCTAATTTCCTGACTCACTCTTACATAAAGGGAGCTAGCAGAGTCTCATAGCACCTCCTCATCCATGAAGCATGAAGCATACAGACATTCTACGCCACTCAGTACATTTGCAAGGCTGTAGGCACTCAAACAATGCAAAGCTTAAACTTCTCTATTACAGTAATGACATGCTATAGAGACAAACTCTATTCTTCTGCATCACTGAACTCTGACAATCAGGACAAAACCGCAATGGACTTTTCATTTAGGGAAAAAGCTTACAGTCTGTCTGCTTTGGTACCGATTGTATTATTCCTTTCCCCTTTGTCCCCCCATATACCCTGTTATTTTTAAATATATGGGTTTATCTGGAGTGCACATCATTGCATGCTCTCCCACTTTTGTGTAAACCTGCTCTTCATGTGTAAATCTATCTTGCTCTATGACATGGTTGAGGATTGGTTGGAGTGAGCTTTAATAACGTGTACTTTTGAGACCATGTCCCTGTGTTAACCCAGCCATTTAAACTGCTGCTGACATTTGGAATAAACTGGATGGATCATTGGCGTGGAAATGTCACTGCCGGGAGAACAAGCATATGATCTCTCTCTCTCTCTCTCTCTCTCTCTCTCTCTCTCTCTCTCTCAATCTTCTGAATGTGATAGAAGCCATGCTGTTCTCTTTCTCAGTCTTTGTAATTAATTTTAGAAGTCTCTCTGTCTGCACCTCAGGGTGCCTATATATCTCTCGAGGGCAGTTTCTTTTTTGTCCAGTACATTTTAAAAGTGTCTTCATAGCATATTCCCAATAAGAAATATTTATTTGTATTGTTATACTTATGCTAGCCCTTTATAAGGCAATATAAGGTGTGTCTGTAAAGGTTTGTAGCTATTGAGGTCATTTTGAATGTTTTTAGTAGGAAGTCAAGGGGATTGGATTTATATTATATAAGTAGAACTGATGAATCCTCCTGGCTGAGTGATGAAATATCTTCAATAGTATAAAATTATTCCAGTCTAAACTTTCAAGGTGTTCAAAATTGCCTGAACAGTGTGAGAAAGGATTAGGCTATGAACATTTTAATTTGTGTAAATTACATTCTCACGTATCATGCATCTTCATTTAAGAAACATAATAATACTATAATATATAAAATAAATAAGTTACTATAAATAAATTATTTCGCTTGAACATATAATGTGTTCTAAATTTATACAAATACAGATATGAATAATAGGTTCTCTATTTATTGTTTTTAGAAACAAAAAATGTTAAATGTTACATTAAAGATGCATTTTATGATGAGTTTATTATTTTATGAGTTTATGAGGTTATGATGATGTTTGTGATGCATTTATTTTCTAATACAAACTATTAAGTTGGACCAACCTAAGAAAATTTATTTTGACAAATGTAAAAAAAAGTTAATTAAACATACTAGAGTAAATTAATTTTACCTAAACTAACTAAATTGTGTTGACCCAACTAAACTGATTTATTCTGAAAGAACTAAATTAAATGGTGTAAATACTTTCTTCAATTAAATTAAGTATTGAATTCATTTTTTGAGTGTACAGTTAGTTCTGTTCTCTCACACACACACACACATGCACACACAAATCAAAACCATATAATCTCTTATTGTGCTGCACTAATAAAGAGAGTCCACTAGGACTATATCTCCCCACCGAGAAGATTGGCTGGTGTCTTATTTTATTCTTTCTCCAATTGAATATGTGAGTATCTGTTTCTAGATTAAATTTTAAGTGTCTTTGGGTAATAGGCTAAATTCAGCTCTTCACGGTCTATCCGCAAGACAGACTATTCACTGTAAAGAAGAGTACTGCATTTGTAGATGCAGATGTCAGACCTCTGACAGATATTTCTTACCTTTCCTAAATTGAAAGCAATCACAAATCTATTTACTTGCTAATTTCAATTCAATTCAATTTTATTTGTATAGCGCTTTTTACAATAGATATTGTCTCAAAGCAGCAAATTGTCTCAAAAATTTCAGTTCTAATATTTATAGACTCTGCAAGATAGCACCTCCAGCATGATTTATACAAAGATGTTTTACACTTGCATGAACAAAACAACAGGTTGCTTCATTGAAAATTGCTTTGTGAAATAAATGTTCACTGTTGAGGCTTTTGATCATCTCTATTTGGAGCACCATATGGGCATAAGCAAATCCCTATGCTTGCAAGTCTGTAATGCTTTGTAGTCCATATGCACATGTTGGGTGGATATAGCTGCTCTTCTCTTCAAATAATTCTGTTTCTCAGCTTCTTTGGTGCACTGTCTGCAAATTAAGCTGGGGTCAGGGCTGTAAATGCCATGCATTTGAGATTTCTTGTGACAAGGATAACTATGGCTTTCTGGGTAATGGGTCAGGCACAAAAAAGGAGATATGCTTCAAGCACAAGGCTCTAATTAATGGATGAGCCCAACTCTCCGGCTTTTGATATGGCAGGCTATCTTTTCCTTCAGAGAGACACAATTTAGACCAAGCACAAACTGCGGAGGTGCAAACCCTGTGTCCATCTCTCTGCCATTAACGAGCTAAATAAATCCCCTGAGCTCATGTGATCTCTCATCTCGGAGGTTATTTTTGATTAGTTAGAAACAAAGCTGCACACCCAGCTAGAGAATGCATGGATGAAAGTTTTCGACATGCGTAATTGTCTTCTCTGGTAACAGCAAGTGTGTTTTGTTTTTGTTTAAAAAAATAAATAAAGAAAGAAATTGGCAGGGATAAATAAATAAATAAATAAATAAATACATTGGAAAAAATAAGTTTACATTGCAAGTTAGGTATTCAGTTCCATGGAGCTTTATTTTTTTATTGTCAAGACAGGTTTTCTTTTAAAAAAATAATTAATTATACTAAATGTTTGCTTTCCCCCAGTATTATTGAAGTTTATCTGGATTTATTTTGACTGCAGTTCCTTCTAATGTCACATAAAACTTATTAAAGGTTTCCCGGTCTTTAAGCCAGCAATTATCATTAATGCTGAAATGATAGCCCTGGACTTATCTCTGCAGGCATTCGGTAGTTAACATATCAAGGCCATTTTATGTAATCAAAAAGGATTTTGCTTTAGGTCACCTCTATGAGCCTTCCAATCTCCTGCAGGCTCCAGGATAGATTTTTTTTTGGTTGATGAATATTCATGCTAATGTAATTTCCCCTTTTGTTTTCACATTTGCTTCATTATTCATCTAACATCTCTTAGCTCAATGAGTCATGATCAAATGATTTATTCTCCCTCTGTTTGTGCTGTGAGAGTATTCTTGCATTTCTGCATGGAGACAATATCAATTAGTGTTTAGTGTTGTCTGATTGCGGAGTGAAAATTGTGCTCCAAACAAAAAACTGAGGTTGATAAAGCAATCAAAATGAGTAGCAAGAAAAAAAAATCACTGAATTGGCCTTGAAGTAGTGAAGTGACTCCACATTGTATTCAAGTGTGTGTACCAAAAAGCCCTCAAGTGGTACTAGATGGGCAGAGATAATTTTTATACAATTTCTTCACTGCTGAAATATGTTATATATCATATACAATATGAAATACGATATTTGGTCTTGGTTACAAATTACAGACAAAGAAAATGGACCTTCCAAGGAGAGTAGATCATTCCTTCACTTGGGTCAAGTGATTGCTTTTCTGTGCTCTGACAAACGTGACTATAGTGCTACCACACTGGAGGTAACCCAAAAAACATGCCTATCCTTCCAAAAACCCACACATTATTTAGCCTGCCAGGTTGTGGATGAGGGACCTAACACTATACCCACAATGCTTTGAATATTCAGACTTGCTTTTGTCTATAGAGAGCATGTAACCATTCTCACCATACTGTATATGCATGAGATTCCAACCACATATGCATCATTGGGCATTATGCACTGTTTAATTAATGAACTGGTTATAGTTTTAGGGTCTTTTTGTGCACATTACAATGCATCTACAAAGGTACGTGAGAGGTAGAATTCAAAGACTCAAAACTGAAAATTTAATTTTGATAAAAAAAAATTAATAGCATTTCTAGTAGTTCAGTAGTTCTGATAGTGCATGGTAGTCTAGGGTCTAAAAACTGAAAGAGAAATATTTCTTATGTTCAAGTCAGTTTTCAAATTTATTAATGTAATTTTGGTTTTCTTCTCAGTTGTAGGACTCTGGCGTCTGTGTGTGTGTGTGATGTGTGTGTGATTAGTGTGTGTGTGTGTGTTTGTGTGTGTGTGTGTAATATAACCTAGTCCCAAGATACTTTTTGATCCTAACATCATCTGAGCCCGAAGCTATAGTGAGGAATTGAGTTTGCAGTGCAGCCTCTGTCAGTTTGCGTATTCCAGGTCGACATATTAAAGTCTAAATTAGGTTTCCATTTGTATCAGTACCATAACGTGATCTTCACCTGTATTAAATTCTCACTGCATCACACCCATGGTTGCCTCAATTCTTTCTTGGTGACTACTCAGTTTTTCTTTCATTACTTTATCTTTATGTTTCTTATAGAGTTTGGATTGGTGGTCTTGTTTCAACATAATGGCTTCCTGGCTCTCCTGGAAATGATGGAATGGAGAATGGTGACCAAATTGATACCAGTTATGGACACTGACTTCCACCACCTCAGTGACATACTGGTGAAGAGCACTCATGGTATGCCAAGACACGCTACAGTAAGTGTTATTAGACTCTATATATCGACTATTTCTACACCTCTACCAGTCATACTACCTAATTAACACCTTTCCAACAATAGCAGTATTGTTTTCTTTTTGTCTTTGTAAGATCTTGTCACTTATCTGTACATGAGAATAACACCACTGTGAGAGTGTTATTTGATACATTTCCCTTAATTACTGTTCTCCTGCTATGACTTCAGATGAAACAATATTAGGAAAAATATTTCACAGCAGCATGCATATTGTAATCATTATATTTGTTTTTTGTACCTTTGTTTGTTTAAATGATTTACGTTATTTCCATGTGGCTGTGGTTGCAGATTAAATTAGATTTTTTTCAAAGATCATTGTCAAACCTCATTGATAGTTGAGGTTTATTTGTGCCAGAGATATATCCCCCTGCATTTCTTGCCTGGTGTCCCACTGAAGCTAAGCAATGTTGAGCCTGTCCAATAGCTGGATGGGAGACCTTCATAGAAAAACTAAGGTTGCTGCAAGAAGTGGTATTAGGGAGGACAGCAGTGGGTGCTTACCCTCTTGCCTAATTCCCCAGTATAGTGATGGTGTCACTATATTTTAAAAATGCCACTGTCTTTTGGATGAGACATTAAACCAGGGTCCTGTCTCTCTGTGGTCAATAAAAAATCCCAGTAAACTTATCGTAAAAGAGTAATGGGTATAACCCTGGCATCCTGGTGAAATTCCCCCATTGGCCCTTCTCTATCATGGGCTCCTAATAATCCCCATCTCTGAATTAGGTACATCACTCTCCTGTCCTTTCCACTAATAGCTGGTCCAGCATGATCCGGGTGGATGCTCTATACTAGTGGTGGTTAGGGGAGATTGAAGAGATCCGCCACACCTCCCATACTATGTAAAGCTCCTTGAGTGTCTAAAAAAGCACTATATAAATGTAAGGAATTATTATTATTATTATTATTATTATTATTATTATTAATAATAATAATAATAATAATAATAATAATAATAATAATAATAATAATAATAATGTAGCAGTTTTTGCATTCAAAAGTGCAATAATATTTTCTCTGGACTATGCACCAAGTTGTTAACCTGTTTGGACTAGTACTAGGTGGCTCTTGCACCCTTATTAGTTGCAGTGAATGCTTAATTAACCACATGCTTAATCAAACCTAATGTCATAGCAGATTTGCAACCACATCATTACACTGTACTTACCAACATAACAGCCATCACTATTCTAAATGGGTTCCCTTCATCCGTGTAATAATCAATTACAATGGTAGCTGCATTGTGCTGCCAGAAGGTATGCAGATAATATATTTTCCCTTTCATAATAATACTATACTCTTTTGCCATAGGATTATATAAAATAAAGATCACTTTATACGTTGCGCTTTGGTCTAACACCTTAGTGATGGCTGCGTATTATCCAATTGACTAATAAAGGTAATAATTACACTGACATTCTCTTCTCACAGTGGTGAACAACTTTTCTCTTTCAGATTGAGCCATATTAAATTTACACCAAAGATTCACTGTGGTCTGACTTGTTTGTCTTTGGCACTAGACAGAAGACCAATTCTTGATGAGGTATGATGGGCCTTCCATTATGGAACAGCTGGGACCTCACCTGAGTCTCTTAATTTCACTTTCATTTAGATCCCTTGCTGTTTTATGTCTTTTCTCTGGGCTTGATGGTCCCTCCATGACTCACACATAGCCCTTTAACCAAGCATAGCCTTATTACCTCAGTTGTGATTTACCCCCATTCAAGATTTAAGATTCAAGATCTTTACTTGGTACAATAAAATTCTTTTTTGTCCATTCCTCTCAAGACAGCAGGGTAAAAGGGCATAAGAAACAACATAATACAAGACATGACAAAACTCAATAGAACTGTACACAATATGCAATAAGAACAATAAAAATAAGATAAAGTATAAAGAAAAGAATTACAAAAAATAAAGTGTCATGTAATGGTAAAACGATAAGTAATGGTAAAGCAACAAGAAATGTAAAATGTGTTTGATAGTCCAGTTGGTAAATGCAAAATTCCCAGGTCAAATTTTCTCCATGCATAATTCAAGCCTGCATTCACACATACAGAGTAATGGCAAGTGTACACGAGAGGATGGCCAATTGCCTTTAAGTGCTTGTGTCAGTCGTTTCTGGGTCAGTAAGCAGGACTGGCCTCATGCCAGAGCATCTTCTGTCTATAGCAGTGGTGTCAAGGTTGTAGAGAGGAAAGAACTGCAAAGTCCAAGGATGCATCGTTACACCACACTAATAATAACAGAAAAAGGATTATAAGGCACTTGTGTTACTACACTTAGATCTTACTCATATATTATTTGCTTCTGCCGCCCAAACCTAGGTAATATTCCTCAGTCCCCAATAATATCAGTTTTTTAATGTTCAATGTATTGACTGTTTCACTGTTCCAATCTAAATGTTACAATATGTCTCAATTCAAGTGAATATGTCTAAAATATGAGTGCATGTTTAGATCTCTGTAAACATGCTTCTGGTTGCAGTGAGGTAATCAATACTCCTCACTGTTCAGATGAAAGTGAAGACCTTTTGTTGCTAGACTGCACTTATTTTAGAATCTCAACATCCTGCTCCCCTCTGAATTTTAATAAGGTGTACATTTCCTCAGGGAGACATTTTGATTCTGTTCATAAACCTCTGGGACTGAAGCTATGTTGTGAACATTGAGAAAAATGAGCTAAATATTTTGTTCCGAGCATTGGCTGTGGACACAGAAAAGGTGTTCTGTGTTCTGTTCTGTTGTCCATTTATGTGAAGTGCCATTGACATTTAATCATTCGTTTTCTCATCAACCAGAGTAATGGATCCATGGTTGAGTGTTTATGGTGCCTTGGTTAATGTATCGTGATGCTGTGTTATTTTGATGGACTCTTGGCCAGTGAGTCTACATTTCTGAAGGTGCTCTCCATCATAAAATTGGCACATGCTATAATTACATGCTCTGAAATATAGGTCATATAGTTCTATAGTAATATTTAGAAAGAAAGCATGTTTTGTTCATTGGAGAATTAATTCTATGTGATGCTAATCAACGCTTTAAATCTCTGTCTAACACATTACAGCCACATTAAATTACCAAAGTTTCTAATTTTATTTCACCTTCTGCACTGTAATTTTATATCTGAAAATTGTAGCTTGAAACATGTCCCTAATGAGAGTGGATAATTAAGGTACATGATGGCCAAATATCATCAAGTATGTTTTGGGGCAGTCACATTTCAGCACCATGGACAGAGCTGTAGAAGCCGCTAAGCTACATGTTAACGAGGTTCCACTAATGACTGTGTGATAATGTGGACTCAAACACTTCACCCATCATCCAATATATCCAATACTGTAGGCTAATAAACAGTAAAAGGTAAAACATACCCCAAGATGGAGTATTTTTCTATTCGCAGGTGGTGCAAATCTGGAACACTGTGGTACGACTGTGCCCCTCTGAAATGAACATGGTAGCATCAAATATTGTTTATGTCATTGGATTGTCCATAAAAGCCATTAGAGGTGTGGTCTCAAGTACAGCACCATTCTAATATAATGACAATGACATTGTATAACTTTTAATTTCATGTGACATAACAGAATATAATTGCTGACATTTTGAACAATGAATACAGGAATGACCACATCAGCTTTGTTTTTGTGCTTTATTAAGTAGATTAATTTTAATTTATAATGATAATCGGATGTCTCAATAGACTCAACTACACACATCCCTGTGTCATGCTGCCTTCTAGCTATGTTAGCTACAGTGCCCTCCACTAATATTGGCACCCGTGGTAAATATGACAGCAAAAATAATATTTACTGTTTTGTTAAAAAAAATCACAAAAATACTCTGCTCTCATGGATATCAAACAATTGCAAACAAAACACATGTTTTTAAACAAAATTACCTTTGTTAAATATATGTGTGCCACAATTATTGACACCCTTTTTGTCAATACTTTTGTGTGACCTCCCTTTGCTAAAATAGCAACTTGGAGTCTAATGCCTGATGAGGTTGAAGAATACATGGCAAGGAATCAGAGATCATTCCTCCATACATAATCTCTCCAGATCCTTCAAATTTTGAGGTCCATGCTAGTGGACTCTCCTGTTCAGTTCACCCTACAGGTGACATTTAAAGCATCCAAAAGACTGAGTAACCAACTTAAAATCCTGTGGGCATTACAAACAAGAAAGCCAAAGCTAATGAAGATAGCAGTGCATTTAATGTCATGTTGTCACGGCTCTAAGGACTCTGGACTCCGTTTCCCACCAGCCACTGCTGGTCACGTGGGTTCACTCCGGGTCACATGGACTCTGACACCTGATTCACGTTTTGGCTTATGAGCACTGGGGTGTATATATAGTTGGGTTTTGCACTTGGGTTTTGTCTTTCGTTGTAAATGTGTTTAGACTCTTGTTTCGTGTTCCTTGGTGTTTCGTTTTCCTGCTCGTGTTTTCCTGTCTTAGTCCTAGTCTTAGTTCCATGGCAGAGTGTTTCGTAGATTAGTGTTTGTTTCTTGTTTTGGCTCGTTGCACAATAAATATCAGAAAATCCAGCAATTGCATCCGTCTCCTATACGCACCGTTACACATGTAGACTGGTCTGTTATTGAACATTTTTGCTTTTTCTAATGTACAGAAATGGTTTCATGGATAAATATTTGATACGATCCTTCACTCAATCATGTGTTAATTTTTTACCACACCTGTGTGTCTAGTTAAGTACAACACATTTGGTGTTGCATTTAACACAATACATTTAGTACATTTAACACATGCTGTGTTTCCACACAAAGATGACACAAAGAAAAATAATAGAGATGTGTTGCTTATACTTTTTCCCTACAATTATCCAAAAAATGCAATTTGTTTATATGCTAAAATTGTATTAAAATGCTCACAAAATAAACAAACAAACAATTCAGATGACATTTATTAAAAATAATTGAATAATTTGACAGATGTAGGAATTGGAGTTGATGCATCTTCTTACAAATCTCCCTGCCATCTAGGAAGACAAGAGTCCCACTCCCTTCCATCTGAAAAGCTGTAAAAGAGTGAAAAGAGTGTTGGTTAGTTATCTATGAATTAAGGACAAATTCCTTTTGTCTTAAACTGAGAAATTGCGGTACAGTATCCTAAGATGTGTAATTTTCGAAATGTGACCTCCACTCTCCTAATGAACAAAATGATGCTGTAGACTCAACAGGAAAATCTAGCTGAATCTAGCTGAATATTTATTTTCCTGCTTTTAGCACCTCACCTCCAATTTTTTGCACAACCTAATAAAGTCAATCAACATTACAGAGATAGTGTAAAGTATTACAACCTAAATCCCATCCTCAATTTTTGTCACCTTTATCTTGTGAAGAACCTTTGGCCTTGATATTACTGAGCTAGCTAAGTTCCATTAGCTACTGACTGTCTGCACCTGTTACCCAGCATTAACATTCATTGAATACATGAAAAACATGGCCCTAACCCATCCCCCTAATGCTAATTACTACAGCTTGTTGTGCTCAAAACACTTGTTAAATGTAAGTAACATTAACCCACTCTCATGGTGAATAGCTGTAATGCTAGGTTAACTTTCAAAACCTTAATGGGAATGTCTAACATGTATGCATGTAGCTGAATGCAAGCTGTATGCATGTAAAGTAATATTATCAACTCAAGTGAGTGTCTATGACTACATTTACATGAACAGCAGTAATCTAATTATTCGCCTTACTCTGAGTAAGACAATATTGTGATTAAGGTGTTTACATAAGCCGCTTTTAAAATACTCCTTTCATGTACCTGCTTTCCATGTTATAGAACATATTTATATTAACAGCCCACGTCATTACGTCACCACGCCACACCATCCAACATCCCTCCAGAATTTCACGTATCAACATACATTTCGTCTTCATTATGGTACCGTATACAGTTTTGGGTGTTTTTATTAAATTTTTTACGAACGCTTTAAGTGCAGTTAATTATTTGTCATGCTCTACGTGCAAATAGACAACTGCTTGAAGCCGTGGGCTGCATCCCAAACCGCATACTGACTGTCTATATAGTAGCCGAGATACATGTAATTTTCCCCACTACAGGCCTATAGTAGGCATGTATGCGGTTTGGAACGCAGCCGTACTCTCTTGTTCACCATAAAATATTGAGCACTGCCGTGTGTGATCGCGTCTTGCAGCAAAATGTGGTGAAAACTCTCACACGACATTAATAATGTGATTAAGGTGTTTACATGTCTGTAATACACGTGGATAATGTGACTAAAACTGGAGTACTGTGTCTCATTCACCCATTCGCACACACCAATGGTAGCAGAGCTGCCATGAAAGTTGCTAACTAGCCATCTGGAGCAACTTGGGGTTTAGTGTCTTGCCCAAGGACACTTCTGTATGTGGAGTCATGTGGGCCGGGAATCGAACCGCCAACCCTATGATTAGTGGACAACCTGCTCCACCACCTGAGCCACAGGTCTTATGATTTTTTTATGGATTTGCCCGCCAAGTTGCCATAGCCTTGTGGATTCACTGCTAACCCTTATGTAAGGTTCGACAATGACTTTAGTTAGCATGAACAAGTATGAATTGAAATGTAAATGAACTTAATGGGAGAACCGTGATAGAATCATGATCTTTATTTGAAATATAAACATTGTGATTCTCAGTTTATCCAGGATCGAGCAGCTCTAGTTACATGTTATTTACCATAAGTCTTATTGATTGTTGATGACTTGTAATGTCAGTGTATTTGAATGTGCTTTTTAATGCCAGTCTGAGTTGATTTGGGGCCTTTTTTCACTGAAATTATACACACTTATTTGGATATATTTGGGCGGATGTGGCTCAGTCGGTAGAGCGGGTTGTCCACTAATCCACTAATCGTGGGGTTGGTGGTTCGAATCCCGGCCCGGATGATCCCATGCCGAAGTGTCCTTGGGCAAGACACTGAACCCTAAGTTGCCCCCGATGGCAAGTTAGTGGCTTGCATGCAGCTCTGCTACCATTGGTGTGTGAGTGTGTGTGAATGGGTGAATGAGACACAGTGTAAAGCGCTTTGGATAAAAGCGCTATATAAGTGCGCCATTTACCATTTTATTTATATCAATTGAAGAAATATACTGAACTGAAAACAGCTGCCTGCAAGAGAAAATATAAGGCTGGGACATCTTCCTCAAATTCCAAACAGATGAAGCTTGAAGAAACAAAGTAGGTGTCTCAAATATCTGTTGAAAATGCTAGCTGGGTTTTAAAGCAGGTTGGATTATTTTATTTTTTCTGATCAGTCTGTATATGAATATATACACATAAATGTGTGCACACTGCCAGAGCTGTGTGAGAACACTACCAAGATGCTTTGGTGGGGGTGGGTAGGAGAGTTAAATAAAAAAAAAAGAAGAAGGCGATTATGGCAGTTGTTTCATTTCTATAGGTTTTGTGACATTCTAAAAGCTCTTCATTCCACAGATACTACAAGCTAGTCAGCGTATTCAGTAGGTTGCTTCAGAGGTATAAGGTATTGTAAAGTATTACGTACAACAATGCAACAATAATTAAACCATGCATTGACATAAAAAAGGAGATTTACTTTTGGTACTTAAGTACTTTTAAAACCAAGCACTTCTGTACTTTTACTTAAGTAAAAATCTGTCTTTACAACTTTCAATTGTAATGGAGTAATATTTGACCAGCATCATCTGTACTTTCACTCACGTAATGGAGTAATGTACTTTGCCCACCTTTGTATATAATAACCTCAGTCAATATTTCCTCAGTCCAACAAAAACACATGACAGTAGTAGTGTAACGACAACACTGAGGAAGCAGTACATGATATACACTTCTGAAGCTATCGCAATAGGTAAAGTTAATTATCACTTGCTGTGTCACTGTTTAACAGTGAATACATTTTCGTGAGCTCCCTGCCTAAATATATCAAACTCGGCCAGGTATTTTCATCAACATTAACTAGTTCATCATTCAATAGTGATGCACGCTAAGTTACCTGTGGTTGTTTGGTTTCCTCGCCTCAGAACTCTGACTCCGTGGTCACAATCAAAAGCTCAAAGCCACAAACATTCACTTTGAGGTGAGTTCAGATTTGGATGATGACTTCGGCAGTGCAGTCCACAAGGTGATTGGACAATAATTTAACACATGTTGTGTTGGTCCCTCGTGTGAATTTGTTTTCCTTTTTTTAACACATTTCTTGGATAATTTGTAATAACACAAAAAATGTGTAGGTATTACCACATCCTTTCTCAGTGTGTTTCTCCAAATAAATATAACGATCTGTCCGTGTGAAAACCGCTACCTCCACCTGAGGCGAATTCAAACAGTGCACACTGAGTTGATTTGAACCAAGGAGCTGGACTGAGGTGTCAGGGTGGGGGAGGGGTCCATTGATTCAGCTGTCAGTGAAAATGACCCAGCCACTAACCCAGAGGTTGGATTACACAAAACAACCCAAAGACTACCCAAGAAAATAACCTAATTAAATGACCCAAATGGTTCAACCCAGCGTTTCTGTAGAAAAAAATAACCCAGCATTTTTCAAAAGTGTTTCTAAAGGTTTAACAATAAAGATCATTTTTCACAGCATTCTTTGCTCATATTCAACAAGGGTGCCAATATTAGTAGAGGATACTCTAGCTATAAACATTATGGTACAACTGCATCTAAAATAAAATTTATCTTGGCAGATAATATTCCAAACATTAGGAAAATTATTTAGTTACCTGATATGTTACGTTTATATAAGATAACTAAATAATTTAGCTAATGTTCAATATATTATGTCCTTATAATGACAAAAAGCTTTTTCTACAAATGAATCCATTCTGATGTGAAGAGCCAGTAGGCTTCTCTGTGCTTAAATGCGCTTTGAGGCATTCTTTAGAATAGGAAGAGGGGTTCTGTATGAGATAGAAAAAAACACAAATTTACGTCTTTAAAATAATTTGTCTGCCATTTTATGTGAAAGCAGCACTTCAGGTGCAAGTACATAAAGACCACAGTCTATTCTATTTGTTGAAATACTGTTTATTCTTTTCTAAGGAAACCAATACCCCCCTCCCCCCACCACCACAATAAATAAATAAATAAGTAAATCACAGTTAGCTGGCTATCTTCATACAGCAGATTGTGATAAACAACAAAATGAATGAAAGATCATTCCAGACTAAATAAATACAGTAGAAAATTGGGACTTTACAGGGTGGACCAGGACAATTAGCATGTGTGGCTATAAATAAGTGAAAGAGACGGAGGTGGGCGTTATGTGTCAGATGAAATGTGTGTCAGTGGGCCATATCACTATCCTTCTGCATCTCCAGGGACATCATTATTCTGGAGTAAAGAAAGCGTGCAGGTCATCCTCTAGCCCTAGGGGATGTGCAGCTGTGGCAAATATTTATTTGGATATCAGGAAAATACATAGCCAAATACACAGCAAAAAATGTCCAACAACACTGCAAAGTTAACATCTATACAATTTCATTTATACACACACGTTAAAGGTTACTTCCACACTTTTTTGCTGTGTACTAATATGGTGCCTGTTACTGAGAAAAAAGACAAGGAGGTACCCGAAGACTTGTGGAAGATTCATGGTCATTCACACCCTTTCACATACAGCAACAATCTAATGTACTGAATTATCACCAAATATTTCACATTCAACTGCACAGTACTACAACATAACCCACATGTCCAGCATGTACCATGATCCAAAATATACAAACTCCTCGGTCAAGTACAGTGGAGGTAGTGTCATTGCTTGGGCTTGCATGGCTGCTTCTGGAATGGGATCACTAATCTTTATTGATGATGTATCTCATGATGGTTGCAGCAGAATGAATTCAGAAGTCTACAGAAAGAGGTCAATTTGCCAATTTACAGAGAAATGTATCCGATCTAATTGGGAGGAACGTCATCATTCTGCAAAATAATGACCCAAAACACACTGCCATCACAACAAAGGACTTTTATCAGGGGGAAAAGTGGAAGGTTTTAGACTGGCCAAGTCAATCCCCAGACCTTAACCCGACTGAGCATGCAGCTCACCTCCTGAAGAGGAGACTGAAGGAGAAACCCCCCGAAACAAACACCAACCGAATGGTACAAGCCTGGAAAAGCATCACAAAAGAAGAATGCAACAGTTTGGTGACAATGCAGTTATAACAAGCAAGGGATATGCAACCAAATATTAAATGTAATTTACTTAAATACCCTTTATTTTAATACTTTCCTCACCTAAAAAATAGATGGTCTCTCACCAATGGTGCCATGTTCTAAGTTGTCCAAGACACCTTAGAAAGTTGAAATTATGATTTATTGTCTCATTCACATTTTAATCTCAAACCAAAAAGTCTTCAGTGTACATTAGCTATTGCAAAAACAAACAAACAAAAAAATAAAATTAAACTTGCTTTCAGAAGGGACTGTATTTCCTGGCGCCATACAGCTCTATATTTCTGAGCCTTCATAAAACATATTAGGTCCAAGTTCACATCACTATAGACCATGGGCGTAACCACGCACTCTTTGGGGGGGGGGGTCGTGACCCCCCAATGTTGAGGAAATACCAATCTGTCTCCCCCAATATACAGGAGAAAATATTTTCTATATGTTCTGCTTTAATTTTCCCTGCCAACGGATCTGTCTTTTCTTCATCTATTCAATTTATTTTATTTATCGATTTATTTATGTCTATACTTTTTAAATATATTCACGTTTGTTAAGGAAAATCTGTGTGTGTCCTCCCCCCTCCAATTGTACACCTGTTTCGCCCATATTCAACACAAGTTCGGTGATGTATTTAGGGGATGTATCCCACACCATGCTGTGGAAGCTTCTATCACTCAGAAACCACGTGAATTCAAACAGTAACTGTAATCCTAAAACTATGTTCTAAATATGCACATTTTCAGAATCAAATCTTGGAAGTTTGGCTGTGCGGTGGGGTGTCAGAGCTTGGACCCCCCAATGTCCACACCATGGTTACGCCCTTGCTATGGGGTCGTCCATATATTACGTCATCAAATTTTCAGCCATTTTAACCCCCCCCCTTCCCCCCATGTCATCTAACGTCATCAGGCCCTTTACCCCCCCAATGATGATGTCATCATCTTAGAAGTGCACTTTTACTTTTTTACTTTTACTTTTAGGGAGTCTGGGGCTACCATGTGTGGTCGGGAATTATCTCCTAATATTTTGTACTTTGTTACAATACCACAGAAATACTGACGTCACACGCACATCCTGTGGCGTATTATACCTGTGGCGTATATTATGCCTGTGACGTCAGTATTTCTGTTTGTTTGTTATTTTGCCAATTTACAAATATTTCAGTAAGTAAATAAGTAAATGATGGACACTAATCACGGGGAAGATGCAAATACATTGATGACGTAATCACGGCCGTGAACCCCCTCCTCGTCGTCGTCATCAGACGTCATCGTACGCTTCACCCCCTCCCCCCTCCTTGATGACGTAATATATGGACGACCCCTATAGACTATAATTTTGTGTTTTATTGACTTTTGGATTAATTCACATGACCAGCTAAACAGTGTAATAACTATGAACTATATAATAATAATAGCTTTGATTGAAGTTGTGATGTAATTTTCCAGCAAAATAATAGTAATAATAATAATAATAATAATAATAATAATAATAATAATAAATCACAGACCCCCTTGGCTATGCTTCACAGACCCCACTTACAGTAGTGAGCCACTGTAGTAAGAAATATGAGTGCAGCTGTGTCTTAAAGAAGTCACCCCTCCATCCGCCATGTAAAACACTCAAACGCCCTGGAACTGCGCTACAGGACTCGTGGATGTTCCGGTGTAACAGTGTGTACGGTGTAATGCTGTCTGAGGTGTAAAAGTCGCTACAGTTTGGACTCAATTCCGCTTAAGCAAGAGGAGGAGGAGGAGGAGGAGGAGGAGGACGAGACACTGGAGGCGCTGAGGCTCCACGCGCGCTTTTGTTCACTTCTGTCTCCTCGCGACCGGCGGAACGCGCGCGCCGCTTTCCCCCGCCCCGCCCCCCTTACGCTCTTCTTTCTCTCGCGCGCGGATCACGAGGAGGAAAAGTGAAACACATATACATATTTTTTTTTTCCGTCTTTGCAACGAAAACCAGCACCTGATTACATCTTTATAAGCTGTCGCGGTTTAAAAAAAAAAACAAACAAAACAACAAAAAAAAATGATTATTTCTTTTCCCCCTTACCTCAGTAACGGAACAGCGACGGAACACCTGCACTGAGGAGACCCGGCGCGGACTCGAGAGCTAGGCTAGCTCACTCGGCTAGCTCACATTCCTGTGCACTTTGAGACGCCGGAATTCTCAGAAGCAGAAAAAAAAAACACACAAACAAAAAGGTGAGAAGAATTTTCCAACTGCTCTTAAATCATCGTTTATACCGAAACTCCAGACTGAAAGGCGTGTATCGAGTACAGAAAGCCCTGAAAGAATAATCAGTACCGTGTAAAAGACGACCAGGACTCTGGACAATAACACTTACAGTGCTCAGTGCTTCGACAAGATACACAAGGGCTATTCAAATGTACGCGTTTCACCAAAATGTTACTTTCCACGTCTCCAAACGTGTTCGAGTTGAAAGAGGTGATTTCACAGGACTTGGTATGTATCAGGAGAAGACAAAGGGTCGGTGAGAACAGCAAACACGTGAGAAAGAGTTCAATTGTACTTTAGTTTAGCAGCTATCTTAACCTGAGATAGAGAAGAGCTAGGTGAGTGGGTGATATTGCAGGTGTAATAGTCATAATTGATCCTAATATCGATTTATTATTGTCATATTGCACACCTCTAGTCTCTAAAGAGAGTTTTAAACAGTATGTTTCTTTGTAGCTGGGGTAGTATCATCATCTTTTACCTCGAAAGGTGCATACAGTAGTCTAAAAGGTCATTAAAGCCCAAAACAGTTACCTAAAACCTCTTTTTTTTTTTTTTTTAAAGGTACACTATATCCATGTTTCCAGGTGAAATATACATATTGAAGGTACAAAAGATAAGTGCACGACTTCAGCAACGAAGAAAGGTATTTTTTCTCTCACCTCATCAATCGGACTTCTCTGTTTACTTTGTGTCTTACTGCCAGCAAATATTCTCGTCTGCCCTGTTTGAAATGCCACTTTTGAGCCCAGCTTGATTAAAAAAGAAAACATCTGTAAACAACCCTTGCTTTTATGTGCCTGTCAGGCAGAGAGAAACCCCACGCCGCTCTGCAATCACTTTATATCCTGTTTGTAACGTACAAGCTTTGTGACGCTTTAGTTCATGTGAAGTTTGCCAAGTGGTGAGCATGATCACTTTTTAGCTATAGTCGCAGTGACAGTGGACCGCTAGTGGGAGAAGGAGACGGGGCTGATCCGTGATGGCACGCTGTCTTGTCTGTCTGTGTGGGTTCTATATGACTCAGGCTCAGGAGACTCGAGGGCTGATGAAAGAGGCGCACAGCACTCCCCAGCATTTGGGCCATCAGTCTGGATCATGTATTAGTATTTGACAAAAAAAAAAAGTGTGCAGTAGAATCATCCTTCCACGTTGCATGTGTTTGTGTGTGTGTGTGCGTGTGTGTGTTCCCTTGTTATTTGTCAAAGTGCATCTGAAATAGAGAGTGGCAGCACATTGTGTTTATAGGTGCCCTGGGGAAATTTCAAGCAGCTGTTTGTAGCAAATTGGTTGCTGGTTCTTTCAATGTCTCTCATGTCTTCTTGCTCTTGCTCTGCTTTTTTCCCCTTCTCTGACAATATCTATTCTCACCCCATCCCTATCTTGCTCTCACCCTGACACGTTCATGCTCATCCTCGCTGTCTCACTCTCTACTATAACATGTGTTAGACCTGCTTTTACATTCAGCACTGTTTATCACCATGTTCTGATTGATGCAGTCTCTTGTCTCTCTCTGTCGTTGGCTGTTGGCTGTATGACTCTCTCTCTTTCTCTCTCTCTCTCTCTCTCTTGCGCTCTCTTTGTCTCTCTCTCTTTCTCTCTCTCTCTCTCTCTCTCTCTCTCTCTCTCTCTCTCAGAGAGACCCCTCAGCATCTGCATTATTCATCATTTGTTTGATAACATGTACGTTTTGTCATCACTTGAGTAAACGCAGCGAGTGCCTGTAAAATCACTGTCACTGACCTTTTATCAGGACGTGTAAACCTTGTGATTCATCAGACCTCTGATAAACAACACGCCTCTGTAATCCTGTCAGTGTCACTAGCAGTGCTTCTGTATTTAACTTCAAGTTGGCTTGGCGTTATGCAGCCAGACCTTTGTCTACAGTAGCTCATCAGCACAATTTTTCATCTGCACTAGAACTAAACTACTTCTTCAGCACGCACAAATGCCAAAAGGGCACCCTCATATTGTCATTAAAACGCGAGGAGGAAATTGCTTTGGCAAAGCAACCCTGTGGTATTATGCTGTTTTTAGCAGGGGCCTGATTGATTCTCCCTTATTTCAGTAATGTGTTTCCGCCTGGCTGCGCAAAGCTTAGCATCAACACTTGTAAGGAGAGGAATGTTGACAGGTGGAATTAAATTTGTACTTGAAAAGCATCCAAACAACGCAATGTCTTCAGATTCTAGGAGATAATGTCCTTGTCGTAAATTATCATGCAAAGAGTTTAATGGACCGAGTGTACTGTGCGGATGACGGAAATTACTCAGGAAGCCTAAACTGGGCATAACGTAGTGAAAATGATGTTCCTAGTGAATGCTTGGTACTAAGCCTACTTCATATAATGTATTTCCTCACTGCAGAACCAAAGTTGCTTATACCGGGACTCACAAATCTAATTGTGCTTCTGAACACTCGTTCATGTGTGAGGCTGTGTATCTCTGTCTTAAACTTGGTCTTTCTCAGCACACTACTGAATACAGTATCTCAGGTCAACAAGTATCCCTTCTGATATCAGACTTTTCCTTATATCTGTGTTGTGTGTGTTTAAACCAGGAGTTTCCCATAGGTGTGTTAGGGAAATCACCAAACTGTTTTGGACTCCAGACATATATGACCTCTATTGGAGGTCTGTTTAAAAAAAAATGTTTGCTTATGATGCAGAACATACATTCTCTTGTGCAACAATGTATGCCTCAAAAGATGCCTTTTAGAGAAAAGTGTTACAGCTGAGCAGATCTGTCTGATAGGGCTAGGGGTGGAGCTGATTTCCATGCTGAACAGGTTATGCCTGAAACAAAGAAACCTTCCAGATCCATTGTAAGGCAATATTGTGGATTAAATTGTTCCTGAGGTACCTTTCAAATTGTATGATTATTACAGAAGATGATAGAAACTGCATGTGTAAATAAAGATTTATTAATGGGTCCTTTAAGATTCAGCACTGGACAGTTCCCTCATGTGGGATTTTTTTTTTGGTCTGCTTGGTCACAGCTGCAGCAATAAATGAGTTACATCTGTGTCAGATCAGAGGAAGTGCCATTTCTTCACAGAAATATTGCTTCTCAGCTTGTACGGCTCATATGGCTCGTTTGGGTTTCATTTATTGGTTATGGTTATTGAGTTTGAAAAAGCTGTTTATTGTCTGTGATTATCCTCTCCTCCATTTTATTGTCATCGGCATGATCGGTGATGCAGACTTATTTACTACATAAATATTACTGCAGCATTTAAAGGTGTGCTTGCTGTAGGCAGACTCATAAAAGAGGTCAGAAACTTAATCCTCTGTTCTGTGTGATGGGTATTAAAAGAAACCTGCACTAATCTTATAACTATCACCCATATCCTGGGAGACAGAGAAAGAGTCAGAGAATGAATCACTGAGGCTTATTAAGGTAACACAGTGTAATTTATTTCTACAAATCCTTCTATTTTTCCACAGGGGCATATTTTGGTTTCCCTTCACAGTCTTTGCAAATGTAATAATACATTATGAGATATTGGTTTCTCTCAGCAGACCATTTGGCTTTACATGGTGAGAGAAATTATTGGCATCTCTGTCATCCTAATTTGATCAAAGTTTTAGCAAATTATTAGCCAAATATAACTGTCGTTAAAATAACAACAATTATGTTTTAGGATGTTTTATTGATTGAGTGATTTGTGGTTGGGCAACAGGGGCACACTTTGATCCTGAAATCGAGTTACTTACTGTATTTGAGGAGTATCACGTTCACCCTGTGTTCATGTGAGTTTCCTCCTGATTCTCTCTCCAGTTTCCTCTTAACACTCAATAATATATGGATAGGTGGATAAGCTACACTGAGTTGCCCAGTAAGGGTGTAGAGGCGCCTCTCAAAAAATTAGAATCTCGTGGAAAAGTTCATTTTTCCCCATAATTTAATTCAAAAAGTGGAACTTTTATATATTTGATATTCATTACACATAAAGTGAAATATTTCAAGCCTTTTTTTTTTGTATTAATCTTAATGAATACGGCTTACAGCTCATGGAAATCAAAAATACAGTACCTATAAATATTAGAATAAAAAATTTATAATACAGAAATGTCGACCTGAGAAGAGCTCTAATCTGATAATTAACTCAAAACACCTGCAAAGTTTCCTGAGCCTTTAATCTCTCGGTCTGGTTCAGTACACACAACCACAATCATGGGGAATTATGAAAGTAAATGTTGCATTTCATTTGGACTTGTACCTGCCCACAGTGCCAAAACTACTTGTAACAGGTTTGCTGACCATGGTATTACTGTGCTTGATTGGCCAGCCGACTTGCATGACCTGAATCCCATAATCTCTGAGAGACACCAGAGCCAACAATATAGACGAGCTGAAGGCCGCTATCGAAGCAACCTGGGCTTCCACAATACCTCATCAGTGCCACAGGCCGATTGCCTCCAGGCCACGCCGCATCGATGCAGTAATTCGTGCAAAAGGAGCTCTGACCAAGTATTGAGTGCATAAATTAACATACTTTTAAGAAGGTCGACATTTCTGTATTATAAATTCTTTATTCTAATAATTTGAGATATTGGAGTTTCTGATTTCCATGAGCTGTAAACCATAATAATCAACGTTAAAACAAAAAAAGCTTGGAATATTTCATTTTATGTGTAAAGAATCTAGAATATATAAAAGTTCCACTTTTTGAATTTTGTAAATTACGGAAAAAACGAACTTTTATACACTATTCAAATGTTTTGACATGCACCTGTATTCCCAACTCATTGTCAATGTTCCCGGGAGAGGATCCCGATCCACTGCAACCCTGGCCAGATTAAAGCTTATACTGAAGGTGAATGAATGTTTGTAGAAAGCGAAATATTTTATACACACACTGGCACACCAGCTTGTAAACAATGCTGCTGATTTTGACTGCGATCCTCTGTTGGTCCTAAATCAGATGAATCTGTGGCCTTGCACGGGCCGTGTCTCACTTCATGACAGGTGGTCCTGTTTTGAGGTGCTTCTGAGTTGGGCCAAGGGCAGCCAAATGAGATGTTACAGGTGAGGAACATATACTTGAGCCTCTCTACAGTCCTGCTGAACTGGATCACTACAGAGTTTCCCTCGGATCAGCACCACACACACACACACACACACACACACACACACACACACACACACCAGACAGCTGATCTGAGCCGAAATACACACTATTGATTGCATTTGTGAGTCTTTCAATTCACCCCATTGTGTCAGAGGTCAGATGTCCTTGCAGAAGACTTTATTTTCTGTCTCTCTACAACCTGTAATGAAATTTTTTTTATCGCCACACAAAAGTGGTTGCACGGAGAGAAATGAGTTATGGTCCTCTTGGGTAAAAAGTTGTGCCATATGTCTGAATTTTTATGAATTGGTGACCAGCAGTGATGGAAAAAATGTAACTCTCTTAGAATGGTTGTATGTTTTCTATAGCTTTCTTGATCTATTTTCTTGATTTGAGGAGAAAACTGGGCTTTCTAAGATAAACCACTGGTTTGTCTAATGATTCTCTTCTGATAGATGGGTAATTTTGCATACACCTATTTCGATTTCACTTTGCGCAAGTGCATCTACATAAACACATGAACTTTAACCCATTGAAGCGTAGGCCAATAGAAAATGAGTGCAGAGCTGGGGTTACAGTTTTCTCAAAGTCTTGACATGGAGGAACTGTTTATTATTTTAGTTTCAAACTATAATCTAGTCAGCTGACTGAGGTTACTTATTCACTGAACCACTACGTTCCTTCCAGAAACAAGTCACAACAGGGCTCCACTGCTCCACTGCTCTCCCTGTGAAGAAATCCGCAAAGCTAAAAACATGGAGTGACACCTGCTTCACTCGGTGAGGAGAGAGATATTGTCAGGTCATCATGAATGTTAAATGTTTACTGCAGATAGAAATACATAAAGGGAAAGAACTCTCTGATTGCAAAGGTTACATTTATCTTGAAGCCATGGAAGTACATATATATTGACTATATTTTCCGCACTATAAGGCGCACCTAAAAGCCTTAAATTTTCTCAAAAATCCGCCGTGCGCCTAATAATCCTGTGCGCCTTATGTGTGGACTGAGTTCCAAAATCTGTAAAAATGTTGTGTGGCTTTGGTAAACGCTCCGCTTGATTGACTGTCGGACCATTTCCCGCTGACACAGGGACGTAATACGTACACTACGTACACTGGCAGCGATAAACCAATCAGAGAACATTACGTAATACGTACAGAACGTATGCTTACCTCCGCCACGCCTCCGGTAGGTATACTACCGGTATGCTGCAAAACAACATTTGTTGAATAAAGTTCAACTTAACTCCCTGTTTTGCTTCCGTTACCTTTTTTTTTTTT
>JAFFST010050812.1:103888-120488 GCA_022414735.1 Noturus placidus | reverse complement strand
TTTCACACCACACTACTGTATATATATATATATATATATATATATATATATATGTATATACAGTGCATCCGTAAAGTATTCACGTCACTTCACTTTTTCCACATTTTGTTATGTTACAGCCTTATTCCAAAATGGATTAAATTTATTATTTTCCTCAAAATTCTACAAACAATACTTTGCAAAAAATACAAAACAAAAATCTTGGCAAATTTATTAAAAATAAAAAACAAAAAAAGCACATGGGTATATTTCTTTCATTTTTATAACATTATATTTGTTTAATGGATGACTTTGAGCGAAATATTCCGGAAAGCAGTCAATAAGTGTCTAGCATAGGTGTGAACTCCTTTTATCGTGTTTAAAAAGCATCTTGGGGAGATTCCTCAAGAAATCATTTGAGAAAATGCTAAGAATACATTTCTGAAAATTCTAGGCAAAAGGAGTGTCTCCTTTGAAGATGTTAAAATGTTAAAATATCACAACATAATTCCCGTAGTTCCATTTGTGTTACTCCAGAGTTTTGATCACTTTATTTTTATTCCAAAATGTGGAAAAATAAAAATAAATAATGAGTCTGTTTAAACTTTTTACCAGTAGTGTATTTACAAGTAAAATATATACACAGCGAAATACTTGAGATGGGAGGGATGTTTGTGTAAACATATGAACGTATAAGTGATGCATTCCAAGCACACCTTTGACAGCAGTCTGTTTAACAATTAGCACTGAGTAGCTTGACAAAGGACTTCCGTTGGCCAATTTTCCTCTGCGGTTTGAAATTGCCTTTCCATTTTGTTTGCCGCATTAAAACTTAACAGGTCGGGCTGTAACCAGTTCCCCTCTGCAATTAACTGTCATCTCATACAATAAACACAGAACGTGGAGAAACCAAGTCGAAAGACAGCGCAATATTTCCACAGAGAAATGAGACTCTGAAGAGTGGTAATCATGGACTCAGAATAAGCAACCGCGGCTGAAATGTATTTGTATTATCAGTTATGTGGGAGTTGTTGGCCTTGAGCCAAACACTTGAACGTGTAGATATTTTAATATAACACATCGAGGTCCGGGCTTTTTCAAAGGACGTGTTTTTCACACCCTTCTACTATTTGCTGATATCAAACAACATTCAGTTTTATGTGTTTTTACAGATGGATGTGCATCATTCAAGTGAAATATTTAATCGACGTCCACCTCTGCTGATTAAAATAATGAGAAGCACATGAGGACTGGTTTTTAGTTAGATTACATCTAAATCCTGCTGCAGTGCGACACTTCAGGAGGATTATTTTATTCCACAGTTGTGTGTCATTCTTAGCTAACCACTAACTGTGGTGTCATGAATGTGAATGAGAGAGGGGGACGATGTTAACACCCGTGGCATTAATCACAGCTCTAACATTCCACCAGATGATCTCGATAGCAGATCAGAACCTTTCAGACTGTCCTAAAACTTTTAGTGGTGAAATTACTGTAAAAATGTGGAAACATTAAAAAGTAAACAAAACAAGTAAATGCAAAAAATTTGGAACAATCATCCTGCAGCTCTTCTCTGAGTAACTTTTGGAGATACCAGTGCTCTTGTCTGTTTCAGAGCCAATGAGTGCATTTATATGCACATTAATAATATGAGCTTTATCTGATTATCATAAATACTAATTATGCAAATTTTAAGCTGTGATTGATCGTTTACATGAGATTAAAGACGATTTGAGCCACCTACAGTAGAGCTGGAAGACACATGGATTCCTACCAAATCTGTAAGTTATTCAGCACATGTGTATCATTCATTTGATATTACAGTATGCTTTTCAACAGCAGAAGCAATAAACAGCACAGACATAAGAGCTTGAGGTACAGTACAATGAGCTGTTTACAGACATAAAAGTACCAGTAAAACATTTTACTGCACATTCTTCATGGGTTTATTGGCAGGTTGCATACATGTATGTATGTATCAGATAAATCAGATTACTGACTGACATAGACATGAAGTTTGTCCAGTAGGATTTTGTCCCCAACATCGTCACACTCAAATCCCACCCACTAGCTGGCTCTTCCCTATTGTATTTCAACTACCAACCAGGATGCTAATGCTGCATCATAGGGAAGTGTTTCACCCTTGGAAGAAAGTGCTCTCTGCTCTCTTCCACATACACGAGCTAACAAATGGCACAAATAGTACTGCTGTGATTGAGAGGGGAGAATGCATACCATATATACACTGAATGTATACTCCCATCCAAAGTGCACGGCTAATTTTGCTCCGTTGACTCCTGTCCACGAACGTGAGTAAACACTATTCTGAGTCCATTATCAGATTACTTAAATGCATATAAACTCAGTGGGGGCATTTTTGCCAAAATGATATTTTTTGCAGATTATTTTGTACACAGTGTTCTCACAGATGCTTTTTATGTGTTCAGTTGTAGAAGCCTGATGAAGTTATTGGCAGGCATCACATTGTCCTGTAATAGTGCCTCACTATTGTTCTGTGATGTAGGGGTTGGGAAAAAGTTATCAACATTTGGATGCTCATCTATTTGTCGGTCTCAAACTTGTCTGCAGTCAGGATGCACCGAAAAGGCTTTTCTCCAAAGTGTGTAGAAGTACTGGTACATGATGCCTATTTGCAGAGGTCAGTGTCCCTCTTTCTTGTGCCTCATGACATTTAAAGCATTATGGGATGCACAGGACCTTGACTAAGCATGGCCTTTGTTGCAGTGACCAGCGCTTTAAAGGAAAGCCTTTGTAAAGGTGCATTTGTGATTTTCTACAATTAATTAATGTGCACATTGTGGTGAATCCGGTTGTATAGCATTTATATAAAGCTATTCTGTGGTGATGTCGGTTGTATAGCATTTATATAAAGCTATTTTGTGGCGATGTCGGTTGTATAGCATTTATATAAAGCTAGTTTGTGGCGATGTCGGTTGTATAGCATTTATATAAAGCTATTTTGTGGCGATGTCGGTTGTATAGCATTTATATAAAGCTATTTTGTGGTGATGTCGGTTGTATAGCATTTATATAAAGCTAGTTTGTGGCGATGTCGGTTGTATAGCATTTATATAAAGCTAGTTTGTGGTGATGTCGGTTGTATAGCATTTATATAAAGCTATTTTGTGGTGATGTCGGTTGTATAGCATTTATATAAAGCTATTTTGTGGTGATGTCGGTTGTATAACATTTAATGAATACTAGATGTCCTTTGTTCATAAATCATATCACAGATTACTCTTCTGTTGTTCATTGATCTTAATGCATGTTTAACATGGCAAAACAAAAGGGCACAGCCCTTCCCTTCTCTCTTGTTATTTCAGTCTAAGGAAGAGGATCAAAACAGCACTTAAAGTGGTGTTTAGTATCTGAAATGCAATCATGCTGCTTGATTGCACTGGCATTCATAATCAGAACCTCAGGCCACTGTTCGCACCAGTGGCTCCTTGAAATCAAAGCAGAGTCATATTTTTTTTTTGCATATTAGATGCTCACAATCATTTGGTTTTGAAGTGCCATTAATATTACGAATTCTGTTTAATTAGTAATGCTGTTAAGTGCTATTTGTCAGTACATCATTGTGCAAAATCCAACATCATTTATAGCTGTTGAATTTTAGTCTGGTTTCATAGCAAAAATGCGCCAGCCATCTTTTGTATTGATTTTGACACTTTGCTTTGGTGGATAAAGTGTGTGTGTTTACCAGGATTTTGATATGAAAAGGTCAGGGCTTTTTTGTGCTTGGTTGTGTTGCACAAGTTTCTGTGTGTCATTATTGATATACATATAAGGTCAGGATGGTCTACAGCAATAGATTTGTCTCTGCATTGTATAGATGTGTCCTTTCCTGTCCATGCCTTTCTCTTTCCTTCACACACCTCATCACAGCCCCCACATTGTTGCTATTGCCAGCTCTTGGTGTTTAATTAGGCTGCAGGAAGTAGTGGTATCTTTAGTGCTCTAACCAAGATTATGTGTCGCTGTGTTGGGAGGAGAGCTGTTCTCCCTTCATTAATTATACACTGTATATCCAAGTCCGGCAGCTCGTCTGATAAATAAATAACAGCCCAGTTATGAGCTCATAAAGCACTGGGTAGCTGAAGTCTGCACTCCACTGCTTGCTGTGCGCTCTGACTTAATGGATGAATGTTTTCAGTCAACACTTAGGTGAACATCCCCTTGCATGCTCATTATTGACTGTGTGCTTGCTTAAGCTGAACTGTGACACAAACTGAGGATGGATTATGAGCTTGTTGAAAATAAAAATGGACTGTTGTCTATGTAGCTAAAGTTGTTTGTAGCTGGGCTTCTCACTTTCTCCTCTTCCTCTCATTCTCTCTCTCTCTCTCTCACTCTCTCTCTAGGCCATCAGGAAATCTGTGGAAAGAACACTAAATGAATTAATTGGCAAAAATTTGAAGCATCAATAAAAATTTTAGATGCTCCCATAAGGATCTGGAACAGTTGTCATCTCTGACAGGGTGGCATTCATCACACCTGTTAGTGCTGGATTGCTTTCAGGTTGCCACTGATTTGGAATGAAATCGTGTTCCTTTAACCTCAGATGAGATGCATGTGGAATTCAAGGTGGAATTGGGAATTTTGGTGTGAAAGATGATTAACATACTTTCTTGTGCTGTTTGCTTCAGTCAGCTTGAGCTGCTGGAAAGACGAACTGTACCCAATCGGTGTAGTACAAGCATTTTTCCAGCAAGATAGTGTTGTTTTGCTTGTTTGTTTGTTTGGTTCTAGATACATGTTTATTGTACTGTGTGATATTGAGTGAAAAGGTGTTTAGAGCACCTCTAATAGCTATCATTCTTTTCTTCTAAGAGAATATCTTCTGCTCTTTGTGGTGAAAGTGTCTCTCTGTCTCCCTACCACCCACCTCGCTCTGTTGGGAAGACCAGATTCTGAGGTGAACAAAGTAGCTGGCAATCGAAGGCAAAGTTTCCAAAGTTTATCCATCAAGTCGCCACTCTTCTCAGACACGCTGTGCAGAGCAGGGAACCAGCAGGAGACAGATAGAAATTGAGAAAGAAAGTGAGAGACCAAGAGAAGCTGGGAAAGCAATAGAGAGGTAGAGAAGTAGCCTGTTAGAGCATTAGTCAGTCTCTATTTACAGCACAATCACTTGAATTGATGCCCCATACTGCAGTCATTTCTACCAACACTATCTTGAATTCAACATCAGTTCATGCTATCCTGCCCCTAGGTCTATTTTCAACACTATAAAACTATATAAAATTATAAATAAATACTGAAGAGGTCTCGGTAGTTATACATCATAACACACACCTGACCCATATATGATGATCAACTCTTGAACCTTTTTGTAGTGTTACAACCTGGAATTGAACGGATATAATTGTGATAATGTTATGAATCACTAAATAGCACAAAAATTGTTGGTTCTCTGACTAATGCTCATTTACACTGACGTTTGGTGGATGACTTCCTCTTAGCCGAGTCACGGTTGTTTTTAATAATGAATTTAATGGAGCTCTGCAGGATGTTCAAAATTCGGGGTACATTTTTTTTTTGATAACCAAAACCTGATAGTTTTCCAGATCTTTAACTGTGCACAGATTGACTCCATATAACTAATTATTATGTTACTTTCTTATGGTATCTGGTTGTATGGGGCCGGGGGGATCGGGGATGGGATTGATCTTACACACTCACTACTCAACTATATTGAACCCCCCCTCACCACCACCTCCCACCTCCAGCTTCAATATTATGTGCTAATTTTTTTTATGTAGATTCATGAAATATAATCCCAACTATTCCAGGTTGAAGCCTTACAAGATCATAAAAGGTTCAGGCGTGATGAATACATATGGAAGGCACTGTACATTCTTTGTCCAAAAGTTATTTTTGGTTCACTGTTGTAGTTTAGTGTTTCATATTGGAATGGCTAAGGGTGATGAATAAAATTTACAGTTGGTTTAAATCTTATTATCACCAAGCCCACATGTTGTGGGACCATGCAGTCGCAATAATATGAGTGGAATTGTTAGGCCTGTTAGTCATTAATAACACTGCTCCACTGAATGCTTACCGAGTGTGTGCCATTTTGAGATATGCAGCTCCTTCAGTTTCATGTTAATTAGGTTAGGTTTGAAAGTGCTGGCCGTTCTAATAGTGCCTGGCATCCCTTAACCAGAGGACTCTGTATTTGTCCACAGTAGTGCTCTATCAACCCTATGCCATGCAGAATGCCACTGAGCCATAGTGGTTTTGCTAAATTTCATATGAGATTTAATATAACAGTGTAACAGAAGCTCTGAGTCATAACCCTGCTCCTCCCCAGACCCTTAATTATTCAGTTATTTTAACAGCACCCGTGCAAAATCTGAATTTGCAATCATGAGATTGTGTTGCTGAGTCATTCTCAGAATATGGTGATAGACCTGTTCCTGAATTTATTGGCCATGACATATTTGACATAGTTGTACAATTTTCAAGACGCCCCACATAACAGAGATCATTGTACAACTTTACTGTTTATAATGGTTATTTTTATACAACTTCAAAATGGTTTGACTCTTTACTATTACTACTTCTGCTATTACTTTACTACTAAGGTTGTGAGTTTAATTCCCAGCAATGCCAAGCTGCTACTCCTGGGAAGGGCCTTAACCCTCAAATGCTCAGTTCTGTAAATGAGATACATTTAAAATGTATGTAAATATAAATATGCAGTCTATTAAATATGTAAATAACAGAATAAAAGAAAAGTTTTTAATAATTTAATAATTAAAAAAAAAACTTGTCCCTGCATTTTATTGGTGTTACCTGTTTTACAAACCCGTCTTTTGAAATGACAAAAAGTAGATGGTGCTTCCAGGGTCAAAGTTTCAGAAGAATGAGTGTCCATTTCAACCAATACCAATAGACATTCCACACCCTAGAAATTATTAATTCGAATGTAAATAAAAAAATTAATTCTTGTGGATAATTTAAATGGAATTACTGGAGTTACACATCTCAATCTTCCTATATATTATTTTACAAAAAAAAAAAAGATTTAAAAATAATAATTTATTGATGCTGGTATAACTAATGATGTGCGTGCATTTTTTTTTTTTAGATGAGTTTAATGTTATCTTGAAAAATGCATCTTTAATCATTTTGAGAATGATAGCTAAGAACAGTTACGATCTGATTAATAATCCGTTAATAATCCTACAGAATTATATTATAATTATATATACTGGATTATATTTATACTTATACTTGGACATACTTGTACAGTAAAGGTGTATTTTATCAAAGATGGTTTTCCTCTTTCCTCTGTGCATGCTGAATGTTAAAATTAAGAGATATTATAAATGCTGGCAGATTAATACTTGTATTTGAAATGTCTTCATGAGAGTGGTCCAATTATAGCTCTTAATATTTTTCAAGAATGGAGACGCAGTAAATGTGTGCTCTTGCTGTGCATTTACCACATTTAAAGCAGCCCAGTGCTTGATTTATTTCTGCAGGCAATATCTTTTATGAATTTTGGGATTCACTGAATATATGGAAACTGCCTCATAAAACTGTGCCTTTTTCAGTTTTTTTTGTACATCTTTTGACATGCTGTTGCTAAACTAAAGTGCTACTTTATTGCCCTCTATATTCACTTTTACTTTCTTACAATTAATAAGATTAAAGATTCCTTGCCCCTTTATAGCGGGTCTTAAGTTTTTATGGATATTAATCAATTTTGTATTAGGGAACTAATGTCCAGTTTAATTTTATTAAAGAGACATTTCCTTGTAATTCATATAATTGTATAATAGAGTCAAAAATGTAATGTATGTGTAAAGGAGAGAACAAAATATTGATTTTGTGCAAAAATGTAGAAGACAAATCAATGAACACAAATAAATTAAAATCATGGGGTCAGTTTGTAGGCTGCAGCATTTTAGTCATATCACATTTCAAGACTTGATGTCTTACTTACATAAATTTACACAACTACTGTATTACAAAAGGTGCAAACATTCACTGATGCTCAATAATTTAACACGATGCATTAAGAGCGGGGGGTGTAAACTTTTAAACATGATGATCTTTGTAAATGTTATTATTCTGTCTTCTGGGAAAACGTAAATACAGTGCCTTGCGAAAGTATTCGGCCCCCTTGAACTGTTTGACCTTTTGCCACATTTCAGGCCTCAAACATAAAGATATAAAACTGTAATTTTTTGTGAAAAATCAATAACAGGTTGGACACAATCATGAAGTGGAACGAAATTTATTGGATATTTCAAACTTTTTCAACAAATAAAAAACTGAAAAATTGGGTGAGCAAAATTATTCAGCCCCCTTAAGTTAATACTTTGTAGCACCACCTTTTGCTGCGATTAGTTCAAAGGGGCCGAATACTTTCGCAAGGCACTGTATATTATGTAGCTTTTGAAGGGCGGTACTAAATGAAAAAGAAATTTAAACAAAATAATAACAATTTACTGCAACCATCCTGTTCAAACGTACAGCTGCTGAAAATGTATATAGTGCCCTCCACTAATATTGGCACCTTTGGTAAATATAAGCAAAGAAGGCAAAAAAGAATGTCTGTATTGTTTAACCTTTTCATCTTTTGTTAATAAATTCACAAAAATACTCTGCTCTCATGGATATGAAACAATTACAAACACAACACAGGATTATAAAAAAACAAAAATCTTTGTTAAATATAGGTGTGCAATGATTATTGGCACGCCTATGAATTCATATGAGAAAACTATATTTGAAGTATATTTAAAACATCTATATTTAAAACATTTTTTTTGTACACCTGGGTGAGTAGGAGCAGGAAATTGTTCAGCCATGACTTCCGGTTTCACAGGGGTATAAATATGAGGTAACACACAGACAAAATTCCCTTAGTCATTCATAACAATGGGTTAGACCAAGGACTATAGCTGTGATGTGCAGCAAAATGTTGTTGAGCTTCACAAAATGGGAAGTGGCTATAAGAAAATAGCACAAGTATTGAAAAAGCCCATTTTCACCATCAGCGCAATTGAGAAGTTCCAGTCACTTGCAAATGTTATGAATCAACCTGGAATTGGAACGTGTGTCTATATTGTCTCAATGCTCTGTGAAAAGGGTGATTTGAGTGGTCAAAATGTCTCCAAGGATCACAGCTGGAGAATTACAGAAGTCAGTTCTGTCTTGGGGTCAGAAAGTTTCCAAAACTACAATTCAAAATCACCTACATCACCACAAGAAAAAAGTCTATACCTCCAATATTAGTGGAGGGCACTGTAGTTGCTCATTATTTATTTAAAATTTGACAATATAGACAATTTAAGCATGACTTTGAAGCATCCATCAATGCCATTAGACTTTTTTTCATTATGAAGTGTGTGGTGCCTATAAATTATAGGTTTGAAGACAAAATCAATGGTTTGATGATGTCTTAAGACAAAATCAATGGTTTGATGAAGTGCACAGCAGTATTTCCAAACATACATGAGTTTTATGTCATTCTTTCTACAAGTTTCCCCATTTTATTAACACGACTTCTGCTCCTATTTTGTTGTTACCTTCCTTTTCAGATGTCCCAACTGTCCCCTGGGACCTGAGAAAGCCCAGGGGAGGATGATTAATGAATGGGATGTTGCATCAGGGGTTTTCCCATTTATAATTATCTGGTGCTGACATTTTGAACTATGAGTTTAAATCCAATTACCAAAGCACTTGTGTTGCTGAGAACGTGCAGGCAGTGAAGTGGGAAAGAAGAGGAAATGGATTCTATATGCTGAAAGGATCAGATGCAAAAAGAAAACTCCACATTAAAGAAGGTGTTGACTGAGAAGAGTTCTTGATTATATTGTAGTCTTTTGGTGGAGAATGAGAATTCCAGAGGCTTACATAATTATAGGAAATTTATAGCTACATATACATTTATTGAATTTAAAGACAGAAGTGTGGAAGAGTACAATCCAAGCATACAGCAGAGCTTGTTTTAAGACAGCAACAGTGACTCTCTGTCAAATTTAAAGTGTCAAAATTCATTAGAGAACATAAGCCTCTGAATTACAACTGGCTCACTGTTTGAAAGTTGAGGAGGATGAGTTGTACATTTTGTTTGTGGTCACATGGGTGGAGAAATCAGTAGCCAAGGACTAACAGATTTTGGTGAATGAGACAGAGTGTAAAGTGCTTTGGATAAAAGCGCTATATAAGTGTGCCATTTACCATTTACCATTTTATTATAATAATCTTGTTCCAGAAATTTTAAATTTAATTTTTATCTTTTTTTTTTTTTTTTAGATGTTTTCTAGTATAGTTGAATCTGGCGTTTCTGTTCTTAAGTTATTACCAGTGGTTTGCATCTTGAGGTAAGACCCTCAGTATTAACATATTTACAAGGTGTCACTTGACTTTAAACTTTGACAATGATTTGTCTACCTACTCGAGTGTTCTTGACTTGGCTAGATGATGTGAAGGGCGGCTGTGGCTCAGTCGGTAGAGCAGGTTGTCCACTAATCCACTAACCGTGGGGTTGGTGGTTTGAATCCCGGCCCGGGTGATCCCATGCCGAAGTGTCCTTGGGCAAGACACTGAACCCTAAGTTGCCCCCAATGGCAAGCTAGCACCTTGCATGGCAGCTCTGCTCCCATTGGTGTGTGAATGTGATCTCATTAGTAAGTCGCTTGTAAATGTAAAAATGATATTTCTGTAAAGCTGCTTTGAGACAATGTACCATTGTAAAAAGCGCTATATTAATTATGTGAAGGTCTTTTTTTTTCTTGAACATCCAATATTTGTCTTCTGTGATCTTCTGAAAATTAAAAGCTGAACGTCTACATTTCAGTCACATCTTGATTGTTTCATTTCAAATCCATTGTGGTGGTGTACGGAGGCAAAATTCAGAAAATTGTGTCACTGTCCAAATCCGTATGGACCCTACTGAATGTGAATTGTCCACCCCTGGGTCAGCTCCATAGTTACAAACAAGACATGAAACATGGTTGGTATGAAAGAAATATTTTTAACAAGGATTATAAGGGTAGTGAAATGCTTGGAAAGGATTAGCTGGTTTTCATTGTGTAAAAAGGAGAATATGGTGCTTTGTTATGCCTCTAATTTGGCTACACATAAAACCAAGGGACGTAAATGTAAGCAAATAGCATACATCAGCATGCAGCATTTTTTTTTAACTGAAGCACCAAATCAGCACTGCACCAGGGTTCCATTATATATGTGTCAAATAAACAGTATGATCCTTGTTTAATGTTTCATCCCTCCCATCCATTCCATCCTTTTTCCCCACCTCTCTCCATTTCTTGTTCTTGCTACTCACTATCCTTCATTTGTTCTACTCTCATGTTCTCACTTTGAAAACCACCTCTAAAGTATCACCACCAACACTCTGCTTGTATCATGTAAGCTGGAAACCTCAGACTGTCATGCCTCCTTAAATTTTCTAAGGTTTATTATTTAATAAACACATATACATGACTGCAGATGCCTCAGATTGTCAGACACCTCCGGAAGAAACTACAGTATGCTGTCTAAACCTCCTTTTTGGAAATTTCCATTACATCTGGATGAAATCATCTCTCGAATGCTTATTCTCTGGGGTTTTTATGCAGTATTTTAAGCTGAGTATGTTTTTTTTTTTCCTATTATTTCTTTTCTAATCTGATTTCCTGGTTAAGCTGTATCAGTCTGGCTGACTGCTTGATTGATTGATTGGTTAAATGGTTCGACTCCTACACATCATTTCTTAGAATTGCTAACAGATATAGTGATGTCTACATGATTAAATTAGGGCAAGTACAGTATGACAGGCCAGTGGGTTCAATACACCTTAGGTATCACTTTCCTATTAGTCAAGTCTTATAGTTATATTAAGATTGTTTTATATTTGCTTTCTGATGTCAAATTTTGTTTTGCCTGTTTCTCAGAAATGGGTTTGAAAATCTGTCTGCACCAAGAAAGGCAAAAATATATAAATAAAAATCACACAATGTCATTCATCAAAAGCAGAACTTGTCACAGTAGCTTCATCCGTACCCATCGCTGACAGTCTGCGGGTGTTTGGGTGTGTGTTTAGGATATGTTAGAAGGGACCCATTGTGTTTTCGATGGGTTGTGATATGCACTTGTAATTCTGATGCGAGGCAGTGATTTAGGACAGATTGTCTATGTGTGCTGTGCATGTGTGCTTGTGGTTTGAAGGGATCGACATCTGTAGAGGCAACATATGCTTCACACCTCACAATGTGGATAATGGTCGAGGGATAATTGAGCTAGCTCTGTTTTCATAAAGGGATCAGATGCAGTGGACAGGGACTGAGCACCAGAGGCTGGTCTGACATCTGGTCTGAGACGTTAGCACATTTGCATATTTTTCTATGGTCAGACACACACACACACACACAAACACATACACACACACACACACTCCCAAATGGCATCTACTTTTGCTTTATATCTGTCAGTTTGCATAATACATTGCTTCAGTATGACACACCTTGCCATTCGTATACTAGAAAAAGAATTCATGAGAGGCAAAGAGCAGGGAGCCGTATTATAACGTGGCTGTTGGCAGAACACTGCTTCTCTCCTGCCCAGCCTGGTGCGGACTCAAGAATTATTTTCTGTCTCTTCCCACCTGTTTCTCTTCGTTTTTCAGGACAAGCCCCAGCACTGGGACAGAGAACTCATCTAACAGAACTTCCCTTAATGAGACACAGAAAGGGCTTCAAGCCAAAGCCATATTCCTGTTTGTTAAGGTTTAGCTAGCCATTACCTAGGGTCCATCTAGATCCTGTGCTTTATTTTTTCTTAATCCCTGAAGCAATGCTGACAATTTAATGCTGACTTGGCAGTACCATTAGTCTATTTTCATGAAATCAGTCCTGGTTTTATTTTAGACACAAGAACAGTGTATGCACAGTGTACATCAGGTCTGACAGAACAGTTCAGAAATACAGCCTATTCGGTGCCCATACATGTAGGCCACACTGCAGAGATAGCAGGCTGGTAACTTTGATTAAGTGTGGTGGGGGTCTTAACAGTTCCCAGTCAGCAGAGGTTAGATTTATCCTCTGCCAGGATTGTTCATTTGCCGAGAGGCTAGAGCAGCCAGGGGAGGGAGGGCTTCATGAAATATAGCACATCGAGGCTGCAGAGAGCAGGCAAAATAATTAAGTGATGACACGGTGTCCAAGCCCCCCGGACAAAAGCCAGCACTCATGTTCTTGTAATTTGCCCTGACACTGTTTATGAATGTGGTTTTCATTTTGTTCTGCTTCTGAACTGAGCTTACTTGCTACTCCTGCATTTTCCCAGTGGGCTTTTTGTCGTGGTTTTGTGGCAATTGGTGTAGAGGCTGTGTGAAAAGCATTAGGTTTCAAGGCTTTATCATTAATAACCAAGGCACCTGTTAATCAAACAGTCAAGCCTTCTTTGATTCTACCAAAACTGTCCCAGTCATGCAAATTGCCACTTTATTAGTGTAGCATGTTGGATTGGCATATAAGTTGTCCAGTATTGCTGTTTGAATATTCCTGCAAATCATGGATTTAAAAAAAATTCCTGGTTGAAAGGAACTTGATATGTCAACAGAGCGAGCTGAAGATTTCCCTGTGCCGCAGCAATCAGGCATGACTGGTGCATTTCTGGTCACAAATTGAAAGCAGACAGACATTTGGAATTGTCAGTGGCCTGGCTCACACAGAATAAGCTTTTTGTCACCTCATTTTTCAAAGTGGGGGTCTGTACTTTCACTCTTTGAGATGTTGAAGAGAGTTGGTGGATAAAAGCAATATGTTTGAGAGCCTTTAAGAGACAGGCACTTAGTTGTGATTGCCAGGATTTTTTCATTGGCAGGATGGCCCTGAGAATTGGAAAGATAGCGAAGATCGTTTTTTTTTTTCAGTCGATTTCAGCCTTGATAAGATTCTAGGGAGGTCTAGTAGGTGCTGTTTTTCCATCTGTGTCTTGAATGCATTTCACACAATCTACTGTCTTTTGATGCATGCTGCAAAGTGGAAGTGTTACTTTCGTATCTGAAAGCTCTTTGAAAACGTTTAGTGCTTTGAAGAAAATACACACAGGTGTAAGGTCTGGCATAGTATTTACTCTTGGTTTGGGGTAGACTGAGTTTTGTTTCACATCAGAATGCATTTGGATTATAGGCTAGTGTATGGAAAGTGGCATCTTGGGGTACATCAGAACCAGCTAAGTTATCACTTGACTAGACTCAACAAAGGGTTGTTTTGATTACAGCATTGTAGGGGGGGGGGGGGGGGGAGAGAAGAGAGCGCGAGAGAGTGAGAGATTCATTCTGCCTGTTAAAAAAGACATTAAAAGCGAAAAGATACACACAACCTCAGAGCAAAACAAGCACTCATCCCCAGATTCATATCCTGGTCACATCCTGCTCCATTAAAAGCAATCAGGGCCATTCAGCGTGGGGAACGGGCCATGTGAACATCACTTGCCACTGTAGATGTGAGTGTGAGTGAGCCCCACTTTCAGCAGGGAAATGTTAAAATGTCACACAGCCTCCCCCTACTGTCTACCACCCCCTGCTTAATTGCATCATTTTAGACACACTCACACACACAAACTTTATACCAATCCAGCTAACCTGAATATTGATTTCAGGCTAAAGCAGTGCAGTTGTGTAAGGGTAATTACAGCATCATGGATGTGACCTATGAACCATATAGATTGCACTGTGTCTCATTGCTTGTCAGTGCACATATCTGATCAAAAATATAATATCCATGTACAATGTATAAATATATAGCAGTTTATGAGTGTTATAGATGTAAGATCACTTGAACAGTGGAGTGCGTAGGGGAGATGACCTGAGAAAACACATCATACTCTATAAAAGTAAAGAAAATAGATATTATAGTTTTAAAAGTGGTTTTGGAATGTACCACAACCATTTCTCAGTAGATAGCGAGAAAAATGTAGCATTGTAAATTTGTGAATATTTTTAACTCATAGTTATGAGTTGTCTGAAACAATAGAAATGATACTCCCATGTGGTTAACTATTCTATGAAATAACAATATTTTTCCCTATTGAGTTTGACATTTGCCTAGAATTGCCCAAAACGAATTTTACATTTTGCTCAAACTCTAATGGTAATTATGAGTCTGAATCACGGCAATTCAGCTCCCAGGCTCAGATGGTCAGGGGCCATCAAACTCCCCAGTGTCATTTGTTAAACCATATGGAGGGCTGGAGAAGTTTGGATCTATTTTTAGGGGGTTTGAGTTTTGGGATCTTGGGACCCTCAGTGTATTATCAGAGGGCCTCCTGTACTGCTGATTTCAGCATCCTGATAGTCCGTGCCTACAGTGTCATTGGCAATTGTTTTTCCAATTTTTGCTTATGATTAAAATTTTCTTTGCAGACTGCTTGCTTACTGTGCATGGAGCTCAAAATTATATGGACAAATCTTCCACGGCTGCATTTGTCATGGTTGTTTAAGATTCAGATCCTCTTGTTGGTTACTTGGTTATTGTAGAAGGATAAATATTATATGTGTATGGATTTGACAGTCTCTGAATCTCTCTCCAAGTGGGTTTTCTGGCTCTATCTTTTTTCTTTTCGCTCTCACTTTCTGTAATGCTGAGCAGACTCAATGCGTCATGAGTCATATTGTTGTTTTATTGGTGGTGCATAAAAAAAGCAAGCATTTTTGTTTAATGCAGAGCTGCAGCCTGCTTATTTGACTCAATCAAGTTTTATGAGTAAGCTTTTAGCAGAGTCTAGCAGTACACATTTTAAAGAAACCTAAGTGTGTATTAGTGGTGGAAGAAATGGTGCTCATTTCTCTTGGGAGAGTGGGGTTTGTGTGTGTGTGTGTGTGTGTGTGTGTGTGTGTGTGTGTGTGTGTGTGTGTGTGTGAAGTGCTGAGGAGAGGAGTGCCGAAGAGGTGTGTAAATCCCGGACAGTGGAAATGCCACAGCTGTGTGTGTGTTGCGTTGACAGACTGTGAGAGCCTGAGTATGTTTTGTATTGCTCAGTGACAGGACTGCAAATTACTGCTGCAGTGAAATGTTTTATAACATTCCCCCTTCACTTCTCAGCCAGGGAGCAGGGTATGCGTTTTTGCTCTTGAAGGAAGACTTAGGCTGACGTTGATTTTGAATCAGTTGGTGAGGGTCATTGACAGAGCCAAAGCACACAGAGAGACACAGTGGGGAGGATCACTCTGTGCCAGAGCACATGGAGAGACGGCAGCAATTTGATTCTGATTAAATCTTATCAAAAATGTTTGCAAACATGTTGTAATAGATTTTAGATGTCTCTGACATATGTGTGTCATGGGTATACATCTGTGCATAACTTGTTTTAATATATACACTCACTGCCACTTTAAGAGGCTCATGTTTGCAGTTATCCAATCAGCCAATCATGTGGCAGCAGCACAATGAATAAAATCATGCATATACAGTGGTGTGAAAAAGTGTTTGCCCCCTTCCTCATTTCCTGTTCCTTTGCATGTTTGTCACACTTAAGTGTTTCGGAACATCAAACCAATTTAAACAATAGTCAAGGACAACACAAGTAAACACAAAATGCAATTTGTAAATGAAGGTGTTTATTATTAAAGGTG
>JAFFST010050812.1:85924-98873 GCA_022414735.1 Noturus placidus | reverse complement strand
GGGGCTGAATAATTTTGCACGCCCAATTTTTCAGTTTTTTATTTGTTGAAAAAGTTTGAAATATCCAATAATTTTCGTTCCATATCATGATTGTGTCTCACCTGTTGTTGATTCTTCACAAAAAATTACAGTTTTATATCTTTATGTTTGAGGTCTGAAATGTGGCAAAAGGTCGAACAGTTCAAGGGGGCCGAATACTTTCGCAAGGCACTGTAATTAATAAAAACCAACGTAAAATGTTTAAACAGTAAACTGTCATGTGTGGCTTACCAGGAACAGGTTTAACATGCGATGGGATCGAATCATTGATGAAAAACGAAATCCAAAAGAAAATATATTAACTGACTTATTGATTTGCTTAAGGGGGGGGGTGCTATTGAATATTTTGTGTGAGCTAAAGCCCCCCCCCCCCCCCCCCCCAAAATAGGCCTAGCGATGTCCCTGGTGTACATTAAAAAATTATTTAAGTTACATAAAAGGAAACATAGTGCCAAAGAAAGATACACTTTTATTGCATTTAATTCTAATCGGGTACATACAGTATATGATGGGACACCAGCATTGCAGGATACCATTCACACACACACACTTTCACAGCACCGCCCACGTCGAACTCTATCTCCCTGGAAAAAACACGCGCCTCGCTTTCATGCAGGAGCACCACGCCAAGGAATCCTCGCTTTCCCACATTTGCTCTTCCTGTCCCGAGTTCTGAGTGCACACACCTGTTCCCAATCATTCACACATCTTCCCACCAATATAAATTCCCATCACACACCTCCACCAAATGCGAAGTATATGTCTTAGCGACCTAGCGTTCCTAGCATTACCGAGCATTCTCTTCGCCTCCTATGGAAGCAGCAGGAGATAAGCATGGTCGCCTGCTTAGTGAACAAGGTGCCCAGATTGTAGCATTGTCTGAACAAGTTATGCAGCTCAGACAAGCGGCACAGTCCACCCAAGCGCATGCCACGCCCCCACCGAGCCCACAGCCCCCACTCCGCTTACCGCCTACTCTATCTGCGGAAAAATACAATGGGGACCCCGCACGTTGCCGGGGTTTTCTTCTTCTACAGTGCACACTATTCTTTTCTACATATCCAGGGATGACTGAGCAGCAGAAAATCGTCCACTTCATGGAGCACTTAGTTGGGCCACAGCGGAGTGGGAACAGGAGGGGAACAGCCCACTCCTATGATCAACTAACCGCCCGCTTCCATACTGTATTCGACCACTCCCTCGACAATCGTGAGACAGGGGAGGAACTATTAGCATTATCTCAAGGTTCCCGCAGCTTGGCCGATTACGCCCTAAAGTTCCGGACTGTGGCGGCTAGAAGCGTATGGAATGATCCAGCTTTGAAAACCGCATTCTGTCGTGGACTCAACGCCAACGTCATCAAAGAGTTGGCGTGTCGCGACGATGAGGGAACGCTGGACACCCTTATCAGCCTGGCAACACGTCTCGACCGCCTGCTCAAGGGTCGTGCTCTCACACCCGTGACTAAGCTGGTGCCCCCTGTTGAGCCCGGACGTACCCATGGAGTTGGGTAAGACCCGTGTGAAGGAACAGGAGAGAGAGCGACGCCGCCGAGAGCACTGTATGTTCAATGTATGACTCAAGCAGCTTTCACGTTTCTCGTAGTGCTGGAATATTCAACCACCTCTTGTGTTCTAGACTCCCTGATTGACTCCGGAGCAGCCGGAAACTTCATTTCTAGGGAGACCATCACCCAGTACAACTTCCCCATCCGTCCACTCGAACACCTTCGTCGCGTCCAGGTCATTGATGACGCCCCCATAGGGAGAGGCGTGATCAGGCACTGTACCGAACCCCTCCACCAGGTCAGCGCCCTACACCAGGAAAGCATCCAGTTTTACGTCATTGAAACCACTGTGTTACTCACTGCATCCAGCACCCGTTAATCACGCTATCATCCACCTCCATAGAAAGCCCAGATACGGCAAAACACGTTCTGATTCCCCATGCCTATCATGACCTCGAAGTGTTTAGTAAGAAGAAGGCGAGCGGACTTCCTCTTCACCGGGAGTATGACTGTAAAATTGACATCCTTCTGGGAGCCACTCCACCCCGAGGAAGAATTTACCCTCTGACCATCAAGGAACAGGAGGCCATGGAAGAATACATCCAAGAAGCACTACAACAGGGATATATTTGACCGTCCACGTCCCCTGCCTCAGCAGGGTTTTATTTTGTCGAAAAAAAAAGGGGGCTTCGTCCTTGCATCGACTATCGGGGGCTCAATCAGTGTGAGGTACCGGTATCCTCTGCCACTCGTCCCATCGGCCTTGGAGCAGCTTCGTACAGCCACAGTTTTCACCAGGTTAGATCTAAGAAGTGCTTAATCTGGTCTGTATCCAGAAAGGGGATGAGTGGAAGACTGGGTTTAGCACTACGTCTGGACACTATGAGTACCTGGTAATGCCGTATGGGCTTGCTAATGCCACATCCGTATTCCAATGTCTCATCAATGACGTACTATGGGACATGCTTGGGCATCACGTGATCGCCTACATAGATGATATTTTGATTTACTCCAACTCCCCTGGAGAACATGTCAAGCACTTCGGCCAGGTCTTACGGCGCCTGTTGGAGAATCAATTAAACGTGAAAGCTGAGAAATGTGAATTTAACCAGCACACCATCACCTTTCTAGGATATGTAGTCAGCCCGCAGGGAGTTTCAATGGATCAAGAGAAGGTCAAGGCAGTAAGGAATTGGTCCACACCCAGCACGATAAAGGGGCTACAGCGATTCTTGGGGTTCGCCAATTTCTATTGGCGGTTCATACGGAACTTCAGTACCAGGGTACTGAACCCTGGCCAAGCCCCTCTTAACCCTCCTCCAGGGAAAGCCAGGATGCCTAAACTGGAACCCCACAGCCCAACAAGCGCTGGAGAAACTTAAACTTGCCTTCACGCCCGCCCCCATCCGGCAATGTCCAGACCCCTTGAAGCCGTTTGAGGTGGAAGTAGACGCATCAGAGGTAGGGGAAGGAGCTGTCTTGTTCCAACCAGTCAGGGAAAGGCCGAAGCTCTATCCCATTGCCTACTTCTCCCGAACCTTCTCGCCCACTGAACAGACTTACACAGTGGGAGACGGGGAACTATTGGCCGTATTGGTGCATTAGAAGCATGGCGACACTGGTTGGAGGGGGCGAATCACCCCTTCGTCATCTTTACGAACCATGAGTATATTCGAACTGCCAAGAGACTCAACCCACTCCAGGCCCATTGGGCCCTGTTTTTGCCCGCTTTGTGTTCACTTTATCATACAGACCCGGATCCAAGAACCTCAAAGCGGACAGCCTCTCATGCCAGGATCTCCCATCACGAGTCAACAGAGATGATGAACATATCATTGACTCCGCCTGCATAAGCCACACCTTGGAGTGGGAGCTGGACCAACTCCTGGAGAGGGTCCCTCGGTCACAAGTGCCCCGGCAATGCCCACTCAACCGCCTGTTTGTTCCCGAGGAGAACCGGCAGGAACTCATCGCCTGGGCCCACACCGCACTCGGGTCGGGTCATCCTGGGGCTCGCCGTACCTTGCACCTCCTACAGGAGAGATACTGGTGGCCAGCGATGGATAGGGACATCTCCCAGCCTGTAGCGTCCTGTTCCACTTGCACCCAGCACAAGGTCCCGCGGTCACTCCCCGCTGGTAAACTCGTACCCCTGCACACACCTGAATGCCCATGGTCTCACTTGGCCATAGATTTTGTCATGGATTTACCGCCCTCCCAGGGTAACACGGTGGTATTCGTCATTGTTGACAGATTTTCTAAGGCCGTGCGATTCATACCACTACCCACACTTTGCTCCGCCTTCCAGACAGCCGAACTTCTATTTCAGCAGGTGTTCAGGTACTTCGGCATAACCGAGGAGATCGTTTGTGACCGGGGACCTGATTTCATGTCCAGAGTATGGGCGGGGTTTATGACCAAACTTGGTGTAACCACTAACCTCATCTCAGGATATCACCCGCAAACCACTGGGCAAGTGGAGCGAGTGAACCAGGAGCTGGGTCAGTTCTTACGTATGTACTGCTTCCACCACCCTGAAGAATGGAGCACATTCTTACCATGGGCCTAATACGCCCAGAACTCCCTTCCCCATTCGGCCACCAAGCTCACCCTGTTCCAGTGCATGATGGGGTACCAACCTTCCTTGTTTCCCTGGAATGCCACACCCACTCCATCCCCGGAAGTAGACCAATGGTTCCAGAAGAGCAAACAAGTATGGGCCCACTGTTGCCTGACCCACCAGTACCAGCCCGGGGATCGGGAGTGGCTGTCAACCCGAGACCAACGACAACCCCCGAGTGGGAAGAAGCTATCTCCACAGGTACATGGGCCCATTCAAGATCCTCAGGCGGATCAACGAGGTGACATATCGCCTGGACCTGCCACGTCACAGCTGCCTATCCCCATCGTTCCATGTCTCCCACCTCAAACCGGTGGTGGACGGCCCGCTAGCTCCAGTAATGCCCACTGTGACCCCACCTACTCCTTTAGAAATTGACGGTCAGCCAGCTTACCAGGTGTGGAGGATACTCCAATCAAGACGCAGGAGAAGGGGCGCATTGGAGTATCTGGTAGATTGGGAGGGTTACGGACTGGAGGAGCAGTGCTGGGTACCCCGGAGGGATATCTTAGACCCGCAGCTCCTTTGGGATTTCCACAGAGCACATCTGGCCTTCCCGGCCCCACTTCCACGGGGTAAACTGAGAAGGAACTCGGCTCCCGGAGTGATCCCTTTTGGGGGTACTCTGTCACAGCGCCGCCTGCGTCGAACTCTATCTCCCAGGAAACAACACGCGCCTCGATTCCACGCAAGCGCACCACGCCAAGGAATCCTTGCTTTCCCGCATGCGCCCGAGTTCTGATTGCACACACCTGTTACCAATCATTCACACATCTTCCCACCACTTACATGGCACTTTGTTTCCTCCTGCGATTGTTTCCTCTCATCGCTCCGGCGTGACACACACATTCACACCTAGGGGCAATTTAGCATACACAATCCACCTACCTACATTTTTAGAACAGTGGGAGGAAACCCTAGAACCCAGAGGAAAACCCACATGAACATGGAAGATGAGAATATCCGAACAGCGAGTTACTCAAGCTGGTACCCTGGAGCTGTGAGGCAACAAGGTTATCCACTGTGCCATAATGACACTGTGAGGATTTCCCTGGAGCACATAGCATGCTCTGAAGCCCTAGGTGCGGCAGCACTCACTTCCGGGTTCAGGGACATTGACCCTGTTTAACATCTTACACGTGTATTTGCTATGGTTTATGTCTTGTCTCCACCCCTGTTATGTTATTGGATGTCTCCCTCACGTGTTCACATTAATCATAGCTGTTTTGTGTTTCACCCCAATTATTTTAAACCCCTCATGTTTCTATGTTCAGAGCGAAATATTACGTGTTTATCGTATGCCAAGCCGTGTGTTCCTCGTTCTGTGTTTTCATGGTTTTTGATACAGTTCTCTTTCTTTGTTCTGTTCCTGTTCATAGTTCATCCTGTTTTGACCATACCAGTGTTTCATGTTTTGGATCTCCTTTTAATAAAACCCTTACCTGCACTTGCATCTGTCCTGATACTCATTACATAACAGACACCCCATGCATGTTAATCGTTTATTATAATTAAAACATGCTGACTCACTGTCGTATAGATATGCACTTGAATGGTTTAATCTTTGTTTGTCCTTGTGCTTGTCTTTGCTGGTGTAACTTACACCAGCTATCTGTGGCCAGTCTTTCAGCGTACAGCTCTGGTTTTGCCCTTGGCCACAGTTTGTCGAACCCACTGCATCTATTATTCACTGAGAGGCTTTTTGTCTCTGTGCACATGGCGCTTGCTATATACGCCAAAGCCCTCGTCAGTGTGGAATGGAGTTGTCAGGCATTTTTCTGCCATTGGCCTCTCAAATAAAGGGAATAGAAAGCCCTGCTTGAGTGGTTAAAATGAAAACCTATTGTTTGGCCAGTGTCTTTATTCTGTTTCATCCAGAAAGGAAGATTGGTCTAGTCTGACGTTTCAGTAGAAACGTCTCCGCATGGACCTTTTTCCCTTTGGGTTTCATTTTTACCCTGTCACTGTAGATATTTAAAGAGTTCTGTTAAAATGTCAAGACATGACATACCCAACAATTGCCATAGGAACGAAGGTATTCATCATGATCAATTTGCAGACTATATTTGCTACCTTATTGGCTTTTGGTGGGTATGTGCAAATATTTGATACCTGATGGAGCCGTTGGGAAACAGACAAAATTAGCATTTTATTCCGCTGGAGTCATGATCTGATTATAACCATGAACCCATAAAATCTCACTCTTTAGGAAATGGTTTTCACAAATAACCGCTTAATCTTTTACATGGTTTTAGTCTATAATCAGTCTGCATGTATGCATATCTGTCACCCTTCCCTTATCTCTCATAAAGCCTTATTGCCATGACTTCCATGCCATGATACAATATTGTCAAAGCAGTTCTGAAAGTAACAGAAAAGTAGCAAGTGGAAAAGTAATACTATTAATGAGTAATAGTAATAATAAATAGTAATAGTAAACCAGTATTAGAGTAATAATGAAAGAAAGAAAAAACAGCACAATCTACTAAACCAAGAGAATCATACTATATAAATCACACAAGAATGAACTGTGTAACTCAAACAGAACCTCTTCATGTACCATTTCAACTTTGATATGCTAAAGTGATAAAACATATTGAGTTTGTTCAGCTTCTTCTCTGAGACACTAAAAACAGGGAACACATTAGTAAAAAAAATTTCAAATAGTTTAAAGACTAAAGTCTCTGATGGATTAATATTTGGTGCAGTAAGATGAGAGAGTGTGTTTCATCTTCCGCTTGTAATAACTGACAATGCCTACACCGCCTGTCCTCTCTCAGCCTTCAGCGTCTGTGGTGTTATCTTTTCTCCACCTCCAGGTCATTTTATGTTACATTTTTTTTTCTTAAATCTATCTAATGGTTAAAAAGTTTTAGTTTAGTTTGATATTTATTTGATGGGGTAAGTTATTTCATTTTTTCTAAATATGGTTGTATTAGAGGGTGAGAAGCTGCCATGTTTGCTTGGTGTTTCTGGAGGAGGAGGAAGATTTCAGGTCTGTGTGATCAGTGAGATGTTGGCGAGTAGATACACGAGAGTCATTTGACCAGACAAGTTTCATACTTTATTGAAAGTGCAGCAGTCTGATTGAGTGAGTGCCAATATTTTATTGCTCTTTTTTGTATTTTGATTTGTAGGGGATAGTCTCAGCTGTATCCTGTATGTGATATTGGAGGAATTTTCGGGATTATTTGTGCAAATTTGAATTGTACTAATTCAACTCAACCATTCCAGATCCAGATGTAAATTTGTTGCCCGAATTTTACATCCATATAAGAGAATTGGTTTATTATTTCATGAAACAGTTTATCCAGATTTGAATTTGAATAATAAAGCTCTTCTGCCCTTCTCAAAGAGATTTTACAGCCAGACAAAAACTCCTAAATGATCTGAGCTTACTAATGTGTATCTCTCTTTCTCTCGCTCTCTCTCCCTCTCTTTCTCTCAGGATGTTGATGGAGTGTCGTGTGTCTGGGATTCAGTCTCTCTTGACTGTGTTTCTGCTCCTCTCGCTGGAACACAGTGAGTTCTCATCCTGCTCATTTAGCCCCCCGGGTCTTTCACACTGTTATTTTTATGCCAGAGTTTGTTCGGGTTGGATTGGATTTCAGCAGAGTTGTGTAGGAGTCTGTCCGATCCTTACTCTACCATCATGGCTCTATATTATCTCATCTTCAGGGTGATATGCCCACCCTGTGTATTAGGCCATGCTGTAACCTGGCACAGCACTGTTTTCCCCTTCCTGCTGTAGAAGTTTTACTTCCTTTTACTGTCCTTTTATCCCATAATAATTACTATAGCCCTTTAGGAGGTAGGATGAAGACAAATTTCCCAAGGCTGCCTCCATGGGCCCTCGGCCAGTAAATAGAGAGTGCATGAGGAACACTTTCATCTGTGAAAGCCTCATTTCTTGGCACTGCCACCTAAAGACTTGTCATCAGTCACTGTAATGCCTATAGCTAACTGTCTCAACTCATCTGTGTCCTTGTAAGTGCGCTCACATAGCAGAGAAAGAGAGAGAGAGAGAGAGAGAGAGAGAGAGAGAGAGAGAGACTGGGTCAAAACCATGATAAGCAATAAGAAAAAAGAAAGAACCAAGCTCTATAGCATTAGCTCTGTATATAGCATAGAGTATTATACCACAGACACACTGGTTTACGTTAATGTTAATGTTAATACCAGCATGGAAAGACATGTCTAAGGCTTATCTATACATCTGTCTGTCTGCAATAGGGGTATAACACAATGCCATAATCTTTATCTGTGTCTGATTAGTGCTCCAAATATCTGTATTTGTATCTGTATTTGGATTTTAATCCAAAGTGGGTGTGGCATAACACTGGAAAATAAACACAGAGTTAGAAACTCTAGGACTGCCAGCATGCCCTGTGACTGTTTTTTTTAACCAAGAACTGTTGAGATCACACATTTGGGGGTGACATCATTCTGTCCCCTGAGCAAATCAAGTAGTTTACAAACTGTCATTAGAAACACGAACAGTGCAGTGGGTTGAAAATAATAGCAAAAAAGCTAATTAATTTCACAGTGATGAATCAGTGGTCTGTGGATAAAGCAACCAGTTTTTGGTCATTACAATAAACTTACTGTGAGCAGAATAAATATGTAAAAGCAATATGTTCTAAATGCAAGAAATTCAACTTGTACACTGCTCCATGGTTGTTGTTATTTTTAGACTGTTCATGGGTAAATCCCCACATCTGTTCATGTAACTGTTTGCTGGAAACTCATTCTTAAAAAGATTTCCTGATTCCAAAAGTGTGCTGCAGGGTCAGACAGTCAAGCTCACATGCTAAGAGCTGTCTCTATTACCATCCCAAACTATCGCTCTATCTGCTTGCCATCTTTAGCCATTGGGCAGGCTGTATGGTGGGATGAACAGTGGAATCTCCTAGGGGCCTGAACAGGACCTTCTCTGGAAACCTGTCTTAGGCAGGTTTCATGTACTGTCTGTTACATTTACATTTGCATTTATTCATTTAGCAGACGCTTTTATCCAAAGCGATTTACAAATGAGGAGATACAAGCAAAGTGATATATCAATCAGAGAACAATACAAGTAGTGCTACCATACAAGGTTTATAATTGAGTTCTAGAGAAGAAAAGTGCACAGAGTACAGGTGTAAGAGTCAGAGTAAGTTTTTATTATTATTATTCTTTTTTTTTTTTTTTTTAAATTCTTTATTTTTTAACATTTAAAAAAATATACAAATAATGTGAGGTTGGTATTTTAGGGCTTAGTTAAGTTCTCATGGAAGAGGTAGGTCTTTAGCTGTTTGTTGAAAACAGTGGAAGTGTTGGTTGAAGTGTGAACTTTCCTGAAATTAAAAGAAATATTATAAATTCAGTTCTCCTTCTATGTACCATCCTGTAGTCATCTAGGCTCACCACAGGATGCATGGAGTGCAAGTAAGTCCTTTCAGTCATGCCTAGTTTCCAGATACTCATGAAGCTGTGCCACTGTCACATTCCACTGTGCAGGAATAATTATGGAAATGGATGACAGGAGACTTTGGGAAGATGGTGGAGATGAAGGGTGGGGGTGTCAAGAGCTATGTTATTTTGATGGGCAAAAAAAGCAGGCAGAAAAAAGCAGCCCTGTGCCAGGCCTGATAAATGTGCTATTACCTAACACAGGGGAGGAAATTAGTCATGAATGCAGCCTCGGAGTGTTCATGAGCGTGTGAGAGTAAAGCAGAGGTGGCTCAATGCGACCTCACTTAATATTGATGGAGTCTGTGGATCGGGTGGGTTACAGAAGTATTTTACAACAGAGCCCTGGCTAGGTAATCAAAAATAGATAGAAACACAATTAATGGTCAATTAAAACTCAATCAGAATGTATCGTTTTTAAAAACAATCGTATAAGTTAGTATTGTAATTTGAAGCTTTCACTTCCTGTCCTCACACCCTTATAATTTTCCTCCCAGCCATACATACCTCTGTTGCCATGGTAATGATTAAGGGATATGTAAAAAGGGGGCTTACATCTGCTCCCTGTTTCTGGTTACGAGGTCTATTGTGTTAAAGGCTTTTGTCTTCCTTTTGTATAATAAAAAGTCATGTGTTAAGTGGGCTGCAAAATGTATGCTAATCATAATATTGATGTTGCATCAAGCAGCTGGGACAGTAAACATGTTTTCCAATAATGATCTCTTTCAAAAAGAATACCTTATTAATTCAAAAGTCTCAACTGACAATAATAATAATAATAATAATAACAATAATAACAATTATTATAATTTTAATAATAATAAAAGTAAACATCAGCAAGCAAATGCTAGTTTAAAAAGTATGTCTTGAGTTGTCATATTTAAAATATGGAAGGAAGAGAGTTCCAAAGAGAAGGAGCGGAGACATAAAAAGTCACGCATAGATTTTAAGTGGGGTTGTGGAACAGTCAACAAATTAGACTGTGAGAAGTGCAATCTGCTATTTGAGGTGTAAGGGATTAACAAAGAAGATTAGTAATGAGGAGCCAAGCCATGTAATTCTTTCTGTCAGCATCATCATTTTAAACTCGACACATAACCTGACCGGGAGCCAGTGCAAGGACTCTAAAACAGGACTAATGTGATTGCATGTCCTGGTCCCAGTCAGCATCCTGGCAGCAGAGTTTTATTTAGTATTGAGTTAGAAACTCCTGTTAAAACAGCATTACAGTAATCTATCCGAGTGAAAACAAACATCCGAGTTTATCAGCTTTTCAGCTAGAGAGATGTTTAGAATAGTGTGCAGTCTTGCTATATTTCTGAGGTGGAAAAAGGACACTTTAACAGTGTATCAAAAATGACTCCAAGGTTCCTCATTTTACATTGAGTCTCTAGAACAGAGCCATCAACAAACGGAGAGCGTGAACCAGCTTTGAGACAAATAAAAATCAAATAAAAGGCAGGCCATTCACAGATAAAATTCTCTAGATTAAGTAGCTGAATAAATTGACTGATGACATGATGCCGATTATTAGCACACACATAGCTGATCAATGGTTAGTGGCTAGACATGTGATGTCAGAACTCCCACAGTCAGCACAGAGCAGGGAAGTAATTGAAAAATGTGGCCAGAATTGCGTCCTTATTTTTGTTGAGATGCTTTTAGTGCTGTTGTGAGGTTGGCTTCTGTTTCTGGTGTACAGCCTCAGATAGTGCTTGGTGCATTTCAGGTGAATAAAAGACTTGAACAAATCCAGCACATTGACACTGACTGTTTCCCTCTCTCCTTCATCCTATCTGTCTGTCTCTCTCTTGTGCTGTATATCTCCTCCAAAAATTTAAGAATGTTTGTTTGATTGTGTTTTATTTGAAAAAGGAATTATTAAAGGTAACATAAACAGCAGCAGATTCTCAGACAAAGGGAGAGTCTCTAGGGAGATTTGCTTGTTGAAACATTTCCATCTAAATGCAGATTTGGTATATCTGCTATGACATGGCTCTGCAATACACATTCATTATTTAACCATGTGGGAATAAAGCAATTTTTGCTGGATTCTTCTGGGTCATAATTTGATTTTAAAGACGTATCTGCAATTGATTTTTAATTTAACATTGAGTGATCTGTGCTGAGAAAATAGCACCAGTGTGTGGGGGTTTATTGTTAGTGTATGCATTCTTTTGTCATTGCCTCTACAGTGTATTTGGTTGATTACAGAACATATGAAGACCTAGGGCAGTGATTGTCATGCGGTACAGTTGGTACAATTAATGACTGATTGCTTATTTTTCTCAAGCGTGAAATTTAGCAATATGAAAGTAGATGTGCTCCTTTCATTTGGCTTTAGGGTGCATCCTGGAACGCAGGTGTGATATTCGGCAAAGAGGTGTGTTGTAAATATGGTTACGCCTGGGGGAGGAGAGAGAGAGTGAGGGGGATATTGTGTGTGTGTGTGTGTGTGTGCACGCATCACTTTCCCTCTCCCAAGAGCCCCATGCTCAAACACACATCAGCAAGGCAAAGTGCCACTGGGAAATAGTTATCACACTGAGCTGAAACAAATTCCTAAGAGTATGTCTAATCATTCAGTCTTTCTTTCTTTTTTTCTCATTTTTCTATTTTTTTGTTGTTATTTTTTTTTTTTTTTTGTTTTTTACATCATTTTACTTCATTACATTTGTATGTTAAAACAGAAATGAAGAGTAGTCGTGTCAAGGGCTAAGAATTTGAGAATTCAGAATTGAAACACTAGAATGATAAAGCATTGAAATATGATTTTTGCCTCTGCCCATATCACATTGTTTTCCATAAACACAGGAGATGAGTTTGCTACTTCAGCCACACTTAGAGGAGTGGGCAGCCATCATCACTCCTAAGATGAGCCATTATCCCCATGGTGTGCTGTGATTGAAATCACATTATCTGTCAAGCCTTAGTGAAATGTCATCACAGATGCCATTATAGAATCACATTTACCTCTGGGGTGCTAATTTAGCATATATAAGATGTGCACAGTCTGTACCTTTAGTAGACAGTTTGAGCTGTCATTCTAGTGCATAAAAGTCTTTAAATTGTTGGTGAATATTGGTATATAGGGTAAGGATCATGCTTTCATTAACTTATAAATGTCGGTATTTTACCAAGAGCATTACTGTGCCGCTGTTATTACACTCCTAACACAAAATGCCAGTTCTGTACCATCTGCAGGAATGTACAGCTTATGAGTATTCAGCACATAGGGTAAGGAGATTCTCAGACTTATAGTACCGGCTGTCCCTCTAAACTTTCAGCTCATACAAGGAGAAGACTGATCAGAGATGCAGCCAAGAGGCCCA
>JAFFST010050812.1:41550-52296 GCA_022414735.1 Noturus placidus | reverse complement strand
GGAGAGCAGAAAGGACCAGGATCTCCAACATCTCCATCAACTCATGTGTAGCTCGGCAGAAGGAGAGAGGCAGAGAAAAGATTGTTAACACTGGGGTTTATCATGATGGAAAGTCTAGTCAGGGTAGGCTAGAGTGAATAAATACGTTTTAAGTCTAGACTTAAACACTGAGACTGTGTCTGAGTCCCGAACACTAAATGGAAGACTGTTCCATAACTGTGGAGCTCTCTGAGTGAAAGCTCTTCCCCCTGCTGTAGTCTTCACTATTCGCGGTACAGTCAAATAACCCGCATCTGTGGATCTAAGTGGGCGTGGCGGATCATAGAAGACCAAAAGATCGCTTAAATACTGTGGTGCGAGACCTTTTAGTGCTTTATAGGTTAATAATAGTATTTTAAAATCTATGCGCGATTTAACTGGGAGCCAATGCAGTGTGAATAAGATCGGGGTGATGTGGTCATATTTCTTGGTTCTAGTTAGAACCCTAGCAGCTGCATTCTGGACTAACTGGAGTTTCTTTATGTTTCTACTGGAACATCCAAACAGTACGGCATTACAGTAATCTAGTCGCAATAGATGCTATCTATTGCGTATGCAATAGACATACGCAATAGATGTTTTGATTTGATCTGTGACCGGTTCCAATTGACATTTATCATTCTTCATCAATATTTCTGTGTATATATACTGTACATTCTGTATCATTAACCTAAGGAGCTTTCACTGAACAAGGGTGTCGGTGTGACTTGGACGAGAGGAAATCAGCCAGTGCAGGGTCCAGATTCTGTATCGGACAAAGAACTTAACATTAATTAATGATGTCTTTTTTTAGTTTTGTTTTAACTATTTATAGTTTATATTTTACATTTAATGTTATGGAACATCCATGAGAAAAGTTCAGTTGTAACCAGTTTCTTCACCAGCATTTCTTTATTTTTTCCTCCCCTTGAAGGTAATAACAGAAAAAAACACAACTTGTCTTTTTACGAAGAAACCAGAAAATGATCAGTCCTGAAGTCTCTCATGGTGGACAACTTATTGACTGCTACAAAGCACTCATTGTAAATTCCGTCCCCAAATGCTACACAAACATCTATTAACAGAAAGCTTCACAGTATCAATGATGAACACTTTTTTTCATGCATCCAGCATACAAGTCCTTGTGAATCATTTGTTACTACAGGAACGTACTATTAGAACAAGTGTATTAATATAACCCTGTGATATAAATTACAGACGGAACTGCTGTTGTAGAAACACCCTCTGATTCGAGGATTCAGCAGTGCTGTAGTATAAATTGTTTTGAATGTAACTACATGGTAGTAGGCTGAAATTTTTACTGAAATCAATTTCACTAAATTGTTGATACATCCACTGCAGGTTTATTGTTTAATTCTCTTTCAAAGCAGTTCTTTCTTTCTCTCTCTCTCTCTCTCTCTCTCTCTCTCTCTCTCTCTCTCTCTCTCTCTCTCTCTCACACACACACACACACACACACACACACACACACACACACCTTCTCTTGTAAAAAATCTGCACACCTCAGTGGAGAAATGACTATGATTACTTAAAGGTGGCAATCACCTAAAATAGAGAGTAGGTAGACTCACCTTTAGTTAAATAAATCGTGTGAGTCTGTCTAATACTGTTCTTAGGAATGAAGTAAGATTTTTTACTGTTTACTGAACTGCCTCTTTTTAAAATGTGTTATACCACAGTGAGGATGAATTCCTGAATCATAAAGTGTGCAGTAAAGTTATAAATACCAGTACCTCTGGCTATAATTTAAATGACAGGTTTATATTATTATGCTTTTTCTGATCGTTTCTATAGTAACAGATAATTCACATGGACACTGTAGTTGCTCCACATAATTATACATAATTAAGCAAATATAATAAACAAATTAGAAGCTTGAAAGCAAGCTGTTTAACAAAGAAAAATGTGTAAACATTGATATGGTGAAGATTTCTTGGTAAAGCGATAACAGGAAGTAACTTGTCACATGGACATTACACAACATTATATGCTACGATAAATAGTTTTTTTTTTTTTTTTAATGTGATGTGTCCTCCATTAAAAAATGTATTTGTTAGCAAATCACTGTGGTATAATCAGAATAGCACAATTTGGGCCAAGCTATTATATGAAAATCCACTTTGGGGTGGAGAGGATATCTCACTGTCCCAGCTTGGATTATTTTCATATAACAGCATAGCATGTTCTGTAAATTTATTCCAAAGCACTGACCAGGACAGATTTTTACAACCGTGGATTAATTCAGCAGGTTTGTTAACCAATTATCTTCATTGTAATTACATAATCATTATCATTGAGATAAATATTCAAAAATATTTATCTCAACATTTTTTTCATACTTTATTCATTCCAGAGGGAAATTCACATAATATTCTGCACTTCTATAAGCAGACAGCATCTAGGTCTAGTTCAGAAATTGACTTCAGCTACAGTTTTTTATTAAGGTAAAACTTTCATCTGAGACTCTGCCCAAGCTGTAGCTGATCAGTATCACTTTATTTTACTGCCAAATGTCAAGAATGCAGTCGCTTATAATCAATCACAATACCTGTGAACAGAATTTGCTTGCCTGTCACAAGGATTTGTTTTATGTTCTCGTGTAAAAATAATCTATCCTGGATGCTCATGCACCTGTTTTCTTTGCTTTTATGCACACAATCCTATTTACACCGTTCTCCCACAAAACTCTTTCCACTCCTACACTCAGATTCCATTCTAATTCTTGAATGTTCACTGTAGCAACTCTGGCAAAAATTGTAAACCAATGAGAATGAGCAAGCGGCTTTGAAGTGTGAAATTCTGTTAATTCTCTACTTGCGGAAACCAGAAATTAACCTTGCCATTTTTAAATATGTTTCGCCATGAAATGGTTTATTTAAACAATTCCTGTAACATAATTAAATCATTTTCATCTAGGAACACAATACAGCATCCCATTTTGCTGGTTGTTCACACTAGCAGGAGACAAGTCACTGTTGCTTGTAGTTCATCGCCTGGGCCTGTAATTTACATTTACATTTATTCATTTAGCAGACGCTTTTATCCAAAGCGACTTACAAGTGCACACTCACACACCAATGGTAGCAGAGCTGCCATGCAAGGTGCTAGCTTGCCATTGGGGGCAACTTAGGGTTCAGTGTCTTGCCCAAGGACACTTCGGCATGGGATCACCCGGGCCGGGATTCGAACCACCAACCCCACGATTAGTGGATTAGTGGACAACCCGCTCTACCAACTGAGCCACAGCTGCCCCTGTAATGACTGTTATTGTTGTGGCTTGCGTGCATGTACTGTCCAAATATAGCAGCTATAAATACCGTATTTATTATAAAGCTAATCAAATTAATGCACATTAAATAATGCACCAATCAGTGTGAAAATTGTTTGAGAGCGTTATATACTACATGCTTGGCATCATACTAATTTCAAAGCTTTACCAGCTATGTACAATCACTAGATGCACTAACAATCTGCTACTTCCTTCCCTGCTTTATTTTTTTCTTTGTAGTGTCTCTTTACAAATTTAATGAGAGATCATATATGACAGGATAAGATGAAACCATTTTATTCCATTTCTGTTTGTCAAACTAATTGCATGTAGGAAATAAAGTTCTGATTGGGGAACTGAAAAAAAAATTAGGACTCCGCACACCATAGGATTGGTCAAAGGAATCGTTTAAACCAGTCGTTTGGATTTGATGTTTTGCCATGTCAAACCCATTTTGCATAAAAGTGAGACAATCTTGTTTCTCTTATCTTATTTTTGATCACACAGCTTGATATTAAGGTGGAGCTAATTATCTTCAGAGATATTTCACAACAAACAAATGCTTCTTTGTGGTACATAGCTCATTAGTGTCTGTATATGAAAAGCAAATGTGTGCATATTCTGTAATATTGCTAACTTTCTATTTTTATTAGGGCTTTGGTCTTGTAAAACCTGCCATCACTAATATGGTACACGAGCAGCAGGGGCTTCTCTTCAGTGTCCTTTACTAATTAGCTGATGAGTTGATTAGAATAATTGGTGGATGACTTTTGTTGCAATGAACATGCAAGAATAAAGCGTGGGAAATCTAAACATGCTTCACAAAAAAGTCAGGCCTAAACGCCGCATACATTGTGCTTGGAAACAGCATCATTTCCAAGTGTGTGTATGCAGTTTTGTGCATAATCAATCAAATCCATGCAGGGGCAGGATAAACTTGAGTGTGCATGTATGTTTTGGTCCAAAAGGAAAAGTAATTTGTGTGAAGGCAGAATCCAGTGCTCTCGGCTTTGACAGTGAAACAAATGCTGTAGACGATAAAATGGAAGACCTGTGAATTATAGATTTCCAGCTAATCTTTAAGACCACCTACTCTTCCTACAAGGTAAAATCACTGAATAAATGATCAGTGTGGTAAATCCAGTGAGAGGGAAAATGTATCTTTAATTTACAGCTCTACACGAGCTGCTTTCTATTTTATGTAATTATTTGTTTGTTTTGTTTGGGGTTTGGTTTTTTTTTTTTTTTTGCTTCTAGCCGCCTACTAGACCTTGAATTCAGTATGTGGAGGCTATTGATTTTCTGCACTGTTTTCTTTATTGCTTCATCCAGCTCCTTCAGATTTATGTGCAAAAATGCATTCTTCTGCTTATTTTTCCTTCAATGTGATGTCTTGTCTCTTGCCAGTGTTTATGAAGATACCTGTGCTCACTTAAGAAACTAAAGTTTGTCAAATATTTGGCTTAGTGTCTTATTTCAGGAATATTTTGTAAGCAGGATTTTACAGGCATTTGATCATACGTCTATTCTTTAGATTTAAAGGCTGTAAATGATTGTGCTTTTTATATCAGTCACACTGTATCAAATCCACTAGCACTTTAATGGCAGGGATTTGCTTTGGGGGACAATAGCACGGTTGGAGTGATTATAAACAAGCAACGTCTTTACCATGAAGAGCATTTATTTTGGTGGAGAATCCAGAGAAAATACAAAGAATCTGTTATTTGTGTTGTGAATATCACTGCAGGGTTACACATACATGCAGATGATGGCAATGTGAAGTTTTTACTGAGCATGGATGTTGTTTTGAGATCTCCTGCAAAATGGTTCAATCCTGATTTGGGTAGGTACCAGAAATGGAAATTAGACTTCTGCATGAGATGTGGGCTTCTTCATTCTTTATTTTATCATTTTTCTCCTAATCTATTCACTGCTATTTCCGACTCAATAGCTGGTTCTTCTTATATTGCACAACAGCTTCACATCTTTGAGGGTGAAGGATTTCCTCCAGCACAAGTAAAGCCACATCATGCAAACTGCAACATCCTAGTACAGCTGAATGTGTTTGCAGCAGTAACAGCCCTCTTCTGTGTACATGAGCTCACAGTTCTTCTCTATAAGTAGAGACAGTCATCCATCCCACCCACTGACCACATTCTCTTTGGCTTTGTTCCCCATTTTCCCTGATTTTGTCACTAAAATAGTCACTGATGTTGCTGTCCTTCTTTGGATTCCCATCTGACCATTGTAATTCATGTTGCATGACCCCATAATAGATATGAATCTGATCAAGGACTACATACAAAAGTGTCTCAGGTCTACCAGTTTGTATGCCACATTTGTTTTGAAAAATCAGTTTTGTACTGCATTAAAGCAGAAAATTGGATTTGTTTCACTTCAACCTGGTAATGTTAATGTAGCTTTGGACTTCCAATCACAGATTGGTAATGTCCTGATGGTTGGACTGGTGCTTAAACAGTTCTGGCATTCAGGAGCTCCAGGATTTAATATCAGTCCTGTCAACAGGGTAGGCCAGGGTCTACACTGCTGTGTGCAGAGTACTGGATCAAATACTGCTTACAATCCAGAGTACCTTTGAAGCTGATGAAGCTTCTGTTTGACTTCCTGCCCTTCCCCTAACCTCCACTGACTCAAAAATTGAGTAAAAGTGCAGAGGAAGATTGAGCTTTTCTTTATGTTCAACAGCCTGCAGAGTCTATTGAGTTTTTCACACTGGTTCTGAAATCATGATTCAGGGGAGATAACGATCTCACCCGAGGTGCGAAAGTGAGTGTGAACACTTACAATTTCTCAGCCTCAATGAGAAGTCCTACATATGGTCTTTGATCATACAGAATGTATGTAGCACTGCTCTTAGCAGGAAAGCTTACACGTTGTACTTTCAGCTGACAGATCTGCCAAACTCTCCTCAATCAGACATCATGACGGTTTACTGTTGAACGGTTTGATGCAGCACCACCTACACAATTCACTGTGTGGTCCACTAGGTACTGTTTGTAGGTACTGCTCTAGACGGTGCTTTAAAATTAGGAATTTTCTAGGAATCAATTTGGAACAAATTGACAATTTATTGTTCTACAATTCAGTAATTCCATTTGAAGTAAGTGAGATGTCATGAACAGCACTTACTTCACACACAATTAATGATATTAATGATAATGCGCAACACTTGCAGTGTGTCATGTGCTCTGTCTTTTATTTCTCTTTAAGTCTGGTTTGATTACTGTATGAATTTCAGCTCAATTTTGTCGTCACAGACAAAAAGACAGCCATCCATCACAGACAGCAATCCTTAGCCAGGACTCCAAGCCAGTAAAATTGCCCATGCTCTTTAGGTTGAACGGATGGAATACTCTCTTTGCCCTGTCACTTGCAATGACACTAGCCATTCATGTATAATATATACAGGTCCATACAGGATTTCGCAGAGTTTTTTTTTTTTTGTGGTTGTTGTGTCCAAACATGCTTGATTTTGCCATGGCTCATTTTTCTTTTCTCCAAAATTTGCGATTCAAGTTGGAGAGTTTTTTCGTGGTTTTTTCGTGCAGCTTTCGCAGGGATGTTTGTTGGTAATTGAGACCTTTTGGCTGTACTCATGTTCGATGCACGTGAATTGAAGTGTGCTTTTGCTGAATGCACATTGTGATGACGTCACTTGGCGCGTCGGGGCCCATATTTGTGGTAACTTTGAAAAAATTCTCCTCAGAATATTGTGGAGTTTTCTTGATTTTGAATTAATTTCTGTGATCACAAAATCCTGAAGGGACTGGTATATTAATGAGGGTGGATAGCACTTTTCTCAGAGTGTGTAATACTGCCCTATGAGCAGCAGTTTGAAAAGATGTGGCTGGCTGGCTTCACTTATCTCTGAGCAAGCATGTGTTAGACTTTACTCGGCCTGATTGGTACCTGAGATCTGGCTGGTAAGTGGGAATTAGTGAGAAAATGGGGTAAGTGCATAATTGGGGGAAAGTGGGGGAAAGTGCACAATTCCCAAATTTTTGCCAATGTCAGAAATACGATATAAATATCAGAATGTGAGTGCTGCTACAACACTCATCAAAAAAGCCACCAAAAGGAGGAAGGCATATGTTTATATGAAACTTTCAGGACAGCTAGTGTAGATGCAATGATGAAATGTAAATGAAACATGCTAACGGACAGAAAAAAATAGGCTTATTACCTCAAGCTCACTTTGAAGTATGTTTATGCAACTCCATTTTCTGCACAACCCCAGATCATGCTGATTGATGACATCCAGTAAGGCATTTTCTATCATCAGAGGCTCTTCATTGAATAGTCTAAGAACATGATATAGCACATACAGGTCCATAAGTATTTGGACATGCTTTTGCCATACCGCCTTAATGGATTTGAAATGAATCAATCAAAATGTGATTGAAGTGGAGTCTGTCATCTTTAATAATGTGTTTAACAAAAACCTTGCATTAACAGTTTAGGAATAACCAAATCCATTTCGTACATGCTCCTTCCATTTTCACAGGCTCAAAAGTAACTGGACAAACAGAGGGTTTACCTCAAGATGTAACTCACTAGTAACGTTCGAGAACAGAAAGGCCAGATTTGACTTTGCTAGAAAACATTTAGAAAAGTCTGCCCAGTTCTGGAACAAAATTATTTGGACAGATGAAACAAGATTAAGATTAACAAGATTAACTTGAAGCAGAATGATGGGAAGAGAAGAGTATGGAGAAGGAAAGGAAAGGCTCATGATCCAAAGCATACCACATCATCTGTAAATCATGCTGGAGGAAGTGTTAGGGAATGGGCATGTGGCTGCTAATGGAACTGGGTCACTGGTGTTTATTGATGATGTGACTGCTGATAGAAGTAGCAGGATGAATTCTGAAGTGTATAGAGCTATGCCTTCTGCTCAGATTCATCAAATGCTGCAAAACGGATAGGACGGTGTTTCACAGTACAGATCGATAATGACCCAAAACATATTTTGAAAGCAAAGTAATGAAATGTTCTTAAAAGTCTGATGACATCAACCCAACTGAGCGTGCTTTTCATTTACTGAAGACAAAACTGAAGGCAGAAAATCCCACAAACAACCAGCAACAGAAGCTGGCTGCAGTAAAGATGGATTATACTATAGAATTATAACACTGTAGAGTTCTGAAAAATTTTTTTAATTGCATCATCTTGCAGAGTGACAAGCGATAATCTTATAAGATTGCTGAAATCACACACTGTTAAACAAACTTATCTTCAGTCCACCTTAATGTGTTTATGGCCATTTCATATGCCCATTTATATTCTGAAAAAGTGTCTGGGAATTCAACCCAAAAGGGTTGATATCTCACAGTCTGAAGTGCTGCGTTGTTCTAGCTAATGCAATATGAGACTCTGACTGCACTATAGTCCGGAAAGGTATGTTGAAGTATTTCCTTGTATCTGATTATCTGTGTGAATTCAGGTTCCCTATTGCTGTGGCACCAGGCACAGTGTGTTATGTGAGATGAACGGATCTGACTACTCTCTGCTCTCTTCAGACTACACTGTTACTTTCATTACTTTAGTACTACATGGTTATTTTACCATTTCTGGAAATGGAAATATATCACTAGCTGCGTTTACATGGACAACAATAATCCACTCTTAACCCGATTAAGACCATACCATGATTAAGAAACTAGCATGTAAACAGCCATTTTTACGTACCTTAATCTAATTAAAGTCATACTCAAATTAAGCTCTAATCGAATTAAGACAGGTGGAGTACTCCTGTTTTAGTCACATTACGGACGTGTATTACAGAATCGGGGAATCATGTAACACCTTAATCACATTATGAACGTCGTGTGAGAGTTTTGACAGCATTTTGCAACAGGACACGATCACACACGGCAGTTCTCAACATTTTACGGCGAACAAGAGAGTTCGGCTACGTCACAAACCGCATACTTTCCTACTATAGGCCTGTAGTGGGGAAAAATACATGTATCTTGGTTACTATACAGACAGTAAGTATGCGGTTTGAGACGCAGACCACAGCTTCAAGCAGTCGTCTATTAGCATGTACAGCATGACAAATAATTAACTGCACTTAAAGCGTTCCTCAAAAAATTAAATAAAAACACCCAAAACTGTATACTGTACCATAACAAAAACGAACTGTATGTTGATACATGACATTCTGGAGGGAGTCAGACGGCGTGGCGCTGTGACGTAATGTTAATCGCTGTTAATCTAATTATGTTCTTAAGCATGTAAAACGGGAATATGACAGGAGTATTTTAAAAGCGACTCATGTAAACACCTTAATCACATTATTATCTTTATCAGGGTATGGTCAATAATTAGATTACTGCTGTCCATGTAAACGTATAATCATGATTAACACTGCCTGTGTGTACACAATTTCTAAGGCATCTTTGAATCTGCATTTTTCCATGTTACCACATTGTTGCAGAAGTACACTTGCACTCTGAAGTCAGCTCACTCTGTTATGATTGGGCAGAGCAGCTGTGTTTCAATGCAAATTCAGACAAGACAGACAGCCTTTCACAGCACTCTCCAGTCCTGAACCCACTTTAGACACTATTTTCTGGTAATTAACAGCCAGAAGGTGAAGCACTCAGCACCCAGCGGAAGATGGCGGTGAAGGGATGAGTGGAAGGGAGAGGTGAGGTGAACAGGCAGGCAGGGTAGCTTTTTGTCATGCTTAGAGCGGCAGCACAAAGACCTGCAATATGGAGCAGACTGTCAAAGGCTCTCCAAATGCTAACAATAGAAAAAGGTCTGGATAAGAACCTCTAACTTTTTTTTTTACCTTCAGCTCCAATGCCATATGTGGAGATATGAAAGCTGCAGCATGCCACTCAGAGCAGATGAGAGGAGCTGTCTTATATCCCACTATTAATAGTGCTGTTTTATGATACGGTTATAAGTGTTGAAGTGAGACTTATGTCAGTACATGGCATGGATGACAATCAATAATGCTGCTGAAGAGAATTTAACAAGAGTGTGTTTTAGGGAGAATTTCTTTCAGCAATCTTGTGTTACAAACTCATTTAGTTGTAGGGTGTGCTGTGAAACATTGGTTTTTATAAAAACAAAGGTTTCATAAAGCTCTGATGACACTCAAATGGGCAAACAGCAAAACGTCGGGGTTAAGCATGTAACCCTGTTCCCTGAGAAGGGAACGAGACATTGCATTTAGCATAACAGTATGGGGAGCGCCCTTGCGCACGTGACCAGTATCTGAAGCTTGTGTAAAATCATGCCTCTGCTTATAGGCCTGCCATGATAAGGTGACGTGGCAAGTAAGCACATTGCATTATATATATACAGTGGTCTGCAAAAGTTTGGGCAACCTTGTTTATTTCAATGATTTTCCTTCATAAATCGTTGGTTCTTAGGATTAAAAAAAATCAGTTAAATATATCATA